>JAIMZG010000035.1:0-16563 GCA_020466075.1 Colletotrichum coccodes | reverse complement strand
CCGCCTCAGCGGCTGCTTGGTTCAGCCTTCTGGGACCTGGGCTGAATGTTGCCCGGCTTTGCGGCACCGTTTAATAACCGCTCCTGGGAACGGCGCCTCAGCCCGGTTGCGAGAACCGGGCAATGGGAAGCCAGTACTTGACCCGTCCGACTGAGCCTAGTCCGCAATCACGACGGTGGCATTTCCGTGGGTCTGGCCGCCTGCCACATTAGCTTTAGCCTTGCATGCTAAGGCGAAGGCGCTGTCCAGAGCCCCGGTTTGGAATACGAGCAGGCGACCAAAGGCTTCAAGGGTCCTCCTTTTACAGGGTCTCGCACCAATTGCAACGGCGTTGGCGTCCGAATTCTCTTTAGGGGTAGCTCGACCCGCAGATCAGGTTCAGCCCTCCCCCCAAGCGACGAAATAGAGGGCCAATCACCATCCTACTTCGTACACTACGTAGTAATGGCGCAGAGTGAGGGAACATTCGACAAAACCCCCCTTGGACTGTGTCAAGTTGCGACTATTCCCCTGTGAGGAAACCCGCCCGAAACAAGCTTTCTGCCTCGGGGTCCACCCTGTCCCGCCCGAGCGCGAGTCCCAAGGCCCATGAGTTGTTTGAGACAAAGGATGGGTCCATTAGTCTCGTTCTGGGGAGTCGTTGCCCGTTAATGCTTAAATACACGTTGCCCAGAGGCCACTGGAATAGATGCGGAGCTACACATTCGATGCGTCTGTTGCATCAGCCTGCCGCGACGGGGGCCGCGGGATTCCACTCGTTTAAATTTCGTAACAGCAAATAACAGGATCTCGCAACCCATCAGGTGTTAGGGGGCCCCGTGTCCCCACCGAAATGCACCGTTTAGCTAACGACTACCGCGCCGTCTCCGTCGACACCTGACCGGTGACGCGCTTAAAGTATGCGGCATGCACAGAACCCCATGGGGCACGGAGCCAGACGAGGTTCATGACAAAGTACAGATGCGAGTTATGCGGCGTCGTGAACTACTAGACGCAGAAGAGATTGAGACAGCACCGCCACGCATGATAATCCAATTTCCCCATCATTGCAGCCGAAGCTGAGTTCGATGTCACCATTGGTACTCAGACGGCGCAAAGTGCCACCGTTGTGTTGTGTCTCGTTGCTGTCAGCTCAGCGATGAATGTGGCTCGAGTCTGCAGAGTGTGGCTGCACAGGGAGGGAAAATAAAAGGAAGAGGAGTGGGGGCGGCCGAGAGGGCGCAGGAGTCATGGAAGCTGGGCCCCCTTGGCTGCCCCTCGTGACACTCTCGCTTCCCGGTGCGATCGGCAAATCAGACCGACAGCTTTCATTTACTAAGGCACATCCTTGTTTGGATAATTTGGCCGGCCTGATGCTAAAGCAGCTCACTCCCTTCGAGTTTTGTGTGAATCCAAACGCCAGCCGGCGGGGTCCACCGTCCAGGACGGTCCAACGCCGGCCATTATATATTCCGCTCCGTCAAAGTCTTGAAGCGATTTCTCCCACATCATCAAGCTGGTGGAGCCATTGCAACGAAGGGTGTAACCGCACCGTTTCGAAGTGCCCAGTGGGGGCCGAATTCGTGGTTGGTTTGGTGACGACCAGAGGATATCCTGTGTCCTTATGTTTGTTGCCCTCTTTTGCTAGTTCCGGCGGCAGTTGTTGTGGTCGCTTTGTGCACTTGTGGCTGTCAGACCACCTAACAAAGAAAAAAATATTGACTGACCTTGAGAATTATGTAAGCTCACCGGAGGGGGGGCTCGGAGTTAGAAGCCGAAGGTGGATACTGGTCCAAGACCAATCGATGGTCTCGGATGAGCGCCGAAGAGCAAAAGGTTCCATGGTTTAAGATAGTCATGTTGCCTCGGGGCGCAGTGTAATCCCAAACTTTTGTCCTTCGGTCACGAAATTATAGTGACCGTTACGACTTTCAAGGCTTCTTTGCGATTAGCTCAGTGCATCAACGCTCCTGGTTTCGTCACGGCGCCGCCCGGCAACCTATCGAGACTTTCACGAGTTTCGATTGCTGCATCACCGAGAATATACGCATATCTTGAGTTTATCGGGGATCTAACATCGGATATGAAAATGTCGACTAGCAGTTACAGGGGCTCCTTATCGCCTACCCCGGACCCCTCATCCAAGGCGAGTCATTCTTATCCGCCCCACACTCTCTCATTTACCTCCACGACGACATATGAAGACTTTGCAAGTTGCTTAGACTAATCTGGCAGTCTCAAAAGACGAGCGTAGCTTCCTCTTCTCCAAGCCGCAAGAGAAAACGGCATATTAAAAGTGAAGGAGACGACAAATGCGCAATGCCTCCGCAAGCGGTGGTCAAAGCACGGTCCGCGAACGCGTCAGTCATTCCGATCCGTTCATATCCCTCCGACAACCACGCTGCATCGCATAACGGGCTTACTGACCGGGCCCGTGGAATGCAGATGTAATACTTGCAGAAGACGCAAGGTGAAATGCTCGGGTGAACAGCCTTGTAGGAATTGTGCGCGAAATAACTTGGACTGCGAGTTTGGCGATGGGCGAAAGCGATACTCTGAAGCGTGAGTTGGGTCCGAAACCGGACTTCTCCAACAAGCCAGCTGACCCTATACCCAGCTACGTCTCAGAGTTGAGGGCTACATTGACACGATATGAAGACCAAATCAAGGGTGAGGGGTGCTGTTCATCGTTCTTTGTGCCAATGCAACGCCAGCTCAAAGAAACAACCCTGAATCTGACTTCCAACAGAGCTCGCAAAACAACCACGTCCACATCCTAGCCCGCAGTCGAGAGGGGTTTCTACTGCAGCATCAAATCCTAGCCCTCCTGGCATTGCGCCTTTCGAACCAACCGGCGAAGTGCCACCCCCGAGTTATGGTTAGTTCCCGTTTCCGAAGAGCTTGCGCAGTGATGGACTAAAGCCGACGGAACAGCATCCATCGAAAGCGCACCAGGGCCTCTCTTCGAGCAGCGCTTGCGGAGTCTCTTCCATGAGAACAATGGCAAAGACCCTGACTCGCCGGAAGAGGATGCCTCTGAGCATCTGGAGAACGAAGATCCGAGAGATCTCCCCTTCACCCCTGAATGGACCTCCACGAATGAGCTGATCAAGGGCATTCCTCATCAAGCTTTCCCCAAAGAAGCCGAATCCAACCGACTTTTGAACCTGTTCAACTCCTACATGGGCGTCACACAGCATTTCTTAGACCAACGGACGTTTACAGACAACATGACGTTGTTGTTCCAAGGTCAAGCATCGCGCGCCCGCCAAATGGACACGCCGTGGTTCACTCTGTATCTTTTGGTCATGGCGATGGGGAAGTTGATGGAGGAAGATCCGCGCGAGGTTCGGGGACCGCCCGGAGCCTTCTGGTTCGCCGAGGCGATGAGACGACTCCCGCCACTGCACAGTATTAGTGAATATGGCATCGTTGGCCTCGAGATTCTTTGCCTGGCAACCACATATTTGCAGTGGAACGACAGGAAGAATGACGCATATTTCTTCGTAAGATGACACCAGCTACCTCTGGTAGCAGGGACTAACAATGGCGCAGGTGGGCACAACCGTGCGGCTTGCCTTGACTTTGGGTTGCAACTTGCCATTCTCGGAACAAAAGTGCCTTCCCTCGGAAAGAGCACACCGAATGAGAGTGTGGTGGACGGTCTACATGCTGGATCAGTGAGTCCAGTGTTGACTGACACAGAAGGATCTGAGCTGACTTGATTCCTCCATCAGACGTATATCTGCGGGCCTCGGACGCCCGGCTTCCGTTGATGATCGACACCTTTCTTTCGATCTTCCCGGACCATCACCGGGGTTCGACTCTCCAGAGCCGCTCAATGTTAATGTGCAGATTGCTCGTACAACAGGCGAGATCATGTCATGTATGTGGTTCTAGAATTATGTTTGCCTTGTTGCCATCCACTGCCATGAAGGAGGCTGCTAACTTGGATGGGCTATAGCACTCTACAGCAGAGGCGCCTTGTCACAGGCCGACCTGGTTAGGAAGATGCGGAACCTCCTTCAATCGCTGCACGACACTGGCCGATCTATCCCAGCAAATCTTGCCATAGATTTTAGCAACAAGCAGTTTGAGGTCACCAGAGCCGGTGCGTCGCTCTATTTGAGACTATTTCAGGTAAACGCCGACCCCATCCTCTCGCGCCTTTTGCATCAGGATGTTTGCTAACATGTGTTCAACTCAAAAAGGCCATTATTCTTTGCATCAGGCCGATCCTGCTCCAAAAGGTGAAAGACAAGGTCCAGAAAACACAAAAGCAGGGACCAGCGTCATCTGCAATCTCTCAACTCTGCCTGCTCTGTAACGAGTCTGCTTTGAGGATCATCCGGATTCTCATGGCTATGCAAAGGCAAGAGGAAATCGGTTAGTCCTGGTTCTGTTCTGGTGCTGCGAGAGACTTGAGGGACTGACAGAAAGCCAGCGCCGTTTGCCTTTTTTGACTTGGACGCAGCATTTGCTGCGGCCTTCGTCCTTATCATGCGCGGTTTCGCCCATAAAAACGACAGTCAAAAGCCACCGCCACAGGAATTATTCCAAGCCATCGACTTCCTCGAGTATCTGTCACAGGCCGGCAATAACGCGGCAGCGCAGCGTCTCAAGGATGTACGGCAGTTCTCGGCCCATGTGTGGGCCAATGTCGTAGCGTTCGATAAGGACCATGACGTGCACATGGGAGAATCCGGGGCTGCCCATGGGGTGCCCCACGTGGGGAATACCCCTGGGGCTGAGTTGCCAGAGCAGACAGGACAGCCCTCGGCGTCTCAAATGCCCTTGACCACACCGACGCCGACTTCCTCGGTTCCGTCTTGGGAAGGAGAGATGTTCGGAGGGCCTGGTGCGGACACCTATGGATCGGATACGCTGTTTGGTTTGAATTTGGACGAGAACCTCGAGCAGGCATTTGGTTTAGAGGCTGCCGAGGGTATCTACAATAGTTTTAACGACCCTACACTCCCACTTACTGGAGTTGATCAGCTGGATTGGGCTGAGTTGGAGAAGATGATGGCACCGGGCGGTTACGGCTCATAGTATTCGCAATTAATGTTGAATGATAACTGCTACTGAGTTTCAAATGACCAACTATTAGAGGAAACCCCCTCCGAGAATGACGTGTGAACCACCCTTTAGGCAGTGCATCTCCGAATTGTCAATTCTCCGTTCGACCGTGGGTGGACGTCAGGGCGAGAGTGGGGCCAATCGGGTGTCATCCGCCACCGGTTCGGATACCGAGCCGAGCATCTTTATCTGATACCAGCAATAGACAGAACACCATCGGAAGAGAGCCGAGCATTGGATGATGCGCCATTGACTCTGTGAAGAGTACTTAATATCTGGCAAGACCGCTTCAAGAGCTCTTGAGTGGCATTGGAGTAGCACACTGCAGACGTTTTTGAAGTAAAAAAAAGCTCCTTCTCCTGATTCTAGTCCCAAGAAATCCCACAATGGCTCAGTCAACATCAGCACTAGACAGCGTGTCCATCCTCGGCGCCGGCAACGAAGCCTCCCGCCGGATTCTCACCAAAGACGCTGTAAAGTTCCTCGCCATTCTGCACCGCAGTTTCGAGCCGACCCGCAAACACCTCCTGAAACTCCGTGAACAACGCCAAATCGAAACGGACAACGGCCGCCTGCCTGATTTCCTCCCCGAGACAAAGCACATCCGCGATGACAAGAACTGGAAGGGCGCGCCGCCGGCACCCGGTTTGGTTGATCGCAGAGTCGAAATCACCGGGCCCACAGACAGGAAGATGGTCGTCAACGCGCTCAACTCTGACGTATGGGCCTACATGGCCGATTTTGAAGGTCAGTCGGATTGCCGAGTTCATCGGGGGGGCTCGTTGACTTACACACTTCAAGATTCCAACGGCCCTACCTGGGACAACATGATTCATGGCCAAGCCAATCTGTACGATGCTGTTCGCCGCCAAGTCGATTTCCGTCTCGGCGAGAAGGAGTACAAACTCAGAACCGACCGCGCTCTTCCGACTCTGATCGCCCGGACACGCGGTTGGCACTTGGACGAGAAGCATTTCACCGTCGGCGGAGAGCCCATGTCTGGTGCCCTCTTTGACTTTGGTTTGTACTTTTTCCACAACGCCAAGGAGCTCATTTCTCGTGGTGCTGGTCCTTATTACTACTTGCCCAAGATGGAGTCGCATCTCGAGGCCAGGTTGTGGAACGACGTCTTCAACATGGCCCAGGACTACATCGGAATTCCCAGAGGTACAATTCGCGCCACCGTCTTGATCGAGACCATCAGCGCCGTGTTTGAGATGGACGAGGTTCGTAAAACGTGGAGGCTTAGTTGGCGCCGTCTTTTTTTTATCTTTTTTTTAACTAATGTGAGCTGCAGATCATCTATGAACTCAGAGACCACAGCTCCGGCCTCAACTGCGGCAGATGGGACTACATCTTTACCTTCGTGAAGCGCTTCCGTAACCGCCCCGGCTTCATTCTCCCCGACCGCTCCGACGTCGGCATGACGGTCCCCTTCATGGACGCCTACGTCAAGCTGCTCATCAGCACATGCCACAAGCGCGGCGTGCACGCCATGGGCGGCATGGCAGCTCTTATCCCGAGGAAAGACGACCCGGCGGCCAACGCCAAGGCGATGGACAGTGTGCGCGCCGACAAGCTCCGCGAGGTCAAGGCTGGACACGACGGAACTTGGGTTGCCCACCCCGCCTTGGCTTCCATTGCGAGCGAGGTTTTCAACGAACACATGCCCACGGCGAACCAGATCTTTGTTCGTTCAGAGGTGGACGTCACCCGTGACGACCTCCTCAACCCCGTCGTTCCTGGCAAGATCACGGACGACGGTGTGAGAAAGAACTTGCTCATCACCCTTGCGTACATGGAGGGCTGGCTGCGTGGCGTCGGCTGCAGTGCAATCAACTACCTGATGGTGCGTTGACGATTCCCTCGCCCCCGGACTCTCCGAGACAAAGAGCTAACGTACCTCCAGGAGGACGCCGCCACCGCCGAGGTGTCGCGCACACAACTCTGGCAATGGGTCCGTCACGGCGTCAGCACCGCCGAGGGCACAAAGCTCGACAAGACGACGATGCTGAACATCCTCGACGACGTCACAAAAGAGCTGATCAAGTCCGCGCCGGCGAACAACAAGTTCGAGTTGGCGGCAAAGTACTTGCGGCCGCAAGTGACGGGCGAGGATTACGCCAACTTCGTCACCACGTGAGTATCTCGTCTGGTTCTACTCGCTGCCGTGCAATGCTGACCAGCCGAACTGCAGTCTTCTTTACGACGAAATCACGTCCGTCGGCCCGTCCTGGAAGCTTTAGACACATGGGTGCAACTATACAATTTTATGACTAATGAATTAAACTGAATAAATATTTCGAGTTGACGGTGGGAAGCACTCCCCAAAAGCAAGTTCAGAGGCGCCATCATCGTGTACATGGCGTAGCAAACAAATGCCCATCAGATTTCAATCGTCTCAATTGTGTTCACGATTCTCAAAAGTTTCCGTACGGTGCAAAAGATATCGTGACGACTTGGGCCTGATTCGAACAGACGCTCCCGAAGGAACAAGATTTCTAGTCTTGCGCATTAGACCACTCTGCCACCAAGCCATTGTCTGGTATCCGCTTTGGAGCGGACGATGTCAATCCTTTGTCTCCACTCGTACAAGTTGGAATGCAAACCACCCACCAAAACACGCTGTTACAAAAGTGTCTAGACAACGTTGAATGGCCAAAAATAACGCATGGGCTACTCTGTTACAACCAAAATTAAGACTTGATTGGCCACGAAAATTAGGACTGCATGGTTTTACTCGGTTCAGCGACTATCGGAAGCCTACCGACGTCCATGGAAACCAAGTGCTTTAATACCTTTAATTCTTTGCAACCATAAGGACCATGCCCGTGTCCGTGGACTGATTCACAGCTTCCACCTCAGGACAAAAACGAGGCAATGTTGCTCATAGGGCAGTGTTGATAAGGAAAACACTCCAAAGAACCTTGGACGACACCCCTGTCAGCGTGCTAACGTAATGAAGATGCTAGTAACAGCCTATTGGGACGTGGCTCGGTTCGTGGCTCGGACCAGCACATACCATTAAATAGGACATAAGTCGATGAATGACTCCCTTGAAGTCGCAACTCCCTTCCAAGCATCACAAGTGGCACAAAGCACTGCCGACATTTGGCTGGATGGTCGGTAAGCTTGTATCAAAGAAGATGTTGTCTTTGGACAAAAACCAAGTGCGAATAGTTTAAGTGAGAGCACACTACCAAATCAAGAGTTGGACGGTGACTCGACATGAACAAGATTCGAACAACCTGATGTTCCCCCGAAAATGAGATCCACCAGAGGGCATAGCTCATGTCACAGTCAATTTCGGCAAGCAATGGGCACATCGTTAGCAATGTTTGTCTAATATTCAAGAGGTAAAGAAGCAGAACAGGGCGTGCTTGATGCATACAACGTAGACCCAGGAAGAAGAAAAAGGTAACTCAACCCAACCATGTAACCGCTCCCCGCTTTCATGCAACGCTTTTATATCATCTTGGAGCCACGCCCACACTAATCCTTCCGGAACATTACCGCGTCATCCAGCAACGTCGGCCGATGTTCTATAACTCAAACAGGAGTGCACTGAGCATAGTAGGGGTTGACGGTACTGCATTGGGCCCCAGGGACACAAGCCGTCGGACTCTCAGCCGGCCAATTCCTCCCTCCGCACTGGCCGTATAGGGCCTGGAATCCTTGCGGTATGGGACGAGGGGTGCACTGCGCGTAGTACGGGTTCACAGAAGAACACGACGCGTACAACGGGCACTTCGTGGGGCCGGCGTAGTTCGAACCGCCACACTGGCCGTACATATTCTGAGTAGGCTCATCGGAGGGCGGTGCCGTAGTCGTCAGAGTCTGCAAGGTAGTAGGCGCCGACGTCTGCGAGGGGGCTGCCGTGCTGCTGAGCGGGGAGTTGTTGCTGACGCTAGTGGTGCGGGTCGCTGTGATGGTGCTGGTCAGACGGACCGTGGAGGTAGTCTCAGCTGCCGCGGAGGATGTGTCGATTTCCAGGGAGGATGATATGGCACTAGCCGCGGAGCTTGATGAAGTGGCACGGGTGCTGACCGGAGGGACGGCGCGAGTTGTGCCGTACGGGGTAGCGCTGCCGGAGGCGGTGATCTGGATCCTGGACTGCGGGAGCATGGAAACGCCGCCCGAGATAATGGCATCCCCCGGTACCACGTAGTCGTTGAGGTTATCCCGGTAGATGTTGTACAGGATACCGGCATCGTTGGCTCGGTAGAGAGCGGTGCCAGGAGTGCCTGGGGGGTTGTACGTGCCCTCTCCCGTGACCTCGAGGTTGATGCACTGTGGGTAGCTCTGGGCGCCGTTCTGCTGGCCAGCACTATGGAGAGCGATGATATCGTGACGAAGAACGTAGTGTCCGGGGGCGATGTTGGGGGGAATGCGGACGAGCCAGGCGTTGCCGTTCTCGATCAGCACGCTCGCTGCCCAGCGGTTCGTGCGCTGAGGGGGGTCGATCAGGCCGGCGCCGTCAATCTTGAAGAAGCGCAAGTCGGTCTTGTCGGCGAGGTTGCACGGACCGTTGCAGTTGGCAAGCCAGTTGATGACCGGGCCCTTGTGGCTGTCTGGCCACTCGGTCCACTGGAGCTGGATGGTGTCGCCGGCAGCGACTGTGATGCGACCCTTGCCGGCGACGGCTTGTCTGTGACAGATTATGTCCGGGGCGTTGTATGAATCAGGCGCGACGAATCCGTTGTCACGCTGGTCGATTGTCCATCCGGCCACGAGGGGCGGGTTGTTGGTATATGGGTCTTGGACGGGAATGTAGTTGCGGTAGGAGACGCCGTTGACGACGATGTTGGTGACGTGACCGTGGGCGGCGACCGTTGCGGCATAGGCCAAGCCGGCCATGAGACCAGAAGCCTTGCGGTTGCCCATTTTCGTGGAAAGGAATGTAACACGACGTTGAAAAGGACGTCCTTAACGAGAAGTGATCGACGGGGAGGACAAATGAGTGAATGAATGGCAGTGAGACCGTAGAGAGTGACGCTGGTTCTGTCGAAAGCGTCTCGCTAGTGAAGCGTTGATCTTTGAGATTTATACTTGATAAGTCTACTCACAAGCAAGCACCATGCATTAGCTAGGGATGGAGTGAACCAAGCATTCCAACCATCGGCGCCCTTGCCAGGCCTTATATTGGCGAGAGGGAGGAGACATGCGAACTTGGCCGTTGTCTCCCTAGCTGACGAGACTGACTCACGGCTAGAACATCTCACCCGCTCCAGAGGACTCAATGGACATGTTGCTAGACTTGCGATTTGCCGAGGAAAATATTGCGGCGTAAGAAGATGTCGCTGCAACCAGAGACAACGTGGAGCCCCATCACGCGCCACGGACGCACTATCGACCGTTCGCCTTTCCCGCCTCGCAGAAAACCACGCCATTGATGTAGCAAGTGGTTAATAAGGTTTAGTCGTCATTCGCAAACGGTGGATGGTAGCTGCCAGCTGCGGAACAAAGCCACGGCTTGAGCATGGCGCCTGGGCTGGCCTGCTTCCCGGTAATGACGTTGAGTCTTCACGGCGGCGCTTTCAAGTACCCGAGAAATCAGAACCTCGGGAGTGCTCTTAGAAACGTATCAAGGGATGGAATTTTGAGAGTTTTTCCCGGCGGTAACCGTAAACCTGTTCGGAAGCCGGCGAGTCGCGCCAACGTCAATCAGTCGCAGCTGTCAGTCCTTGTTCTGTCCAACCGGTAGATTTGCCATTCGAGGGAGCCTCACCCAGCCAATCAACGCCTTTGATAGATTCGAGTAAAATAGGAATGACAGCCGCATGTTCCGTTTGCCGGTGTACCCACAGATTAGCGTGCAGCCTCAACAGTCTAGCCTCCTGTCAGATTCGATAGCGTGAAGATATGTAACCGACGGATAACTAATTGTCTCAACGTCACACCCATCCGTAGCGCCTGCGGTCCAATCTTCGATTTTATCGTGACTGCAGAGGCAACTTGGCAGGGCAGAAGGAAGGGGTCAAATTTCTTGGTGAATATCAGGGAAACGATTTGAAAGGGTCCTGAGAACACCGAGGTATGGTGTGTATGAAGCCACAACTGACGGTTATTGGGCCTCAATGAAGACATGCTCGTTTCTTATCACCACATCGAGCTGCCGCTCACGTTATGAACATAGTTTAAGCTGATTCTGACATGCAGCTACCACGTGAGGTGGAGGAGACCAGTGCTATCTGATTGCGAGCTAAGGGCGACCTCGTGGAATGTGAAGACTCGACCTGACACCTCGAGCCTCATCGGTATGCCCACCGCACTGCACACTGTGTCGTGGCCGCATCAAGGAATCTCGCCCGTTCTCCACGTTGCTAGGTAAGGTAAAGGCTTCGCGGGTTTGTCTTGCCGGCTGACCGAATCCGTAACAGAAACCGAGATAGAAATCACATTTATCAGCAAACCCACGACTAGACATGCCCAAGATAGAGATAGCTCCGTGGCCTAACACGGTCGGTCAACTCGGCGAGAACTCTTACATGGCACCAAATTTTCACTGAACAAAGAGAACTGTATCCGAGGCCACAGGCCCGGGATGATACATGACAGGTGGTTTTTCCCGCCCGAACTCCAGAACGCCGGATAACCGACGACTCGACGCTTTCGGCTTAAGAACGGTCCAGCCATTCTTGGCTAGTTCCCCAGAACAGCCTGGTCACGGTTCGCCCGCCAAACGTCACTTCAGACCAGAGTGACCCCGCCAAAAGAAAAAGATCCAAAACATCCACTTAGTCCGACAACGGAATTTGGAGAAAGAACAGTTCCATGCGTGTGCACCCAAGAGACGAGAATTAGGAGTCGACGGGAGCGTGCGTCTGATGTGACCGCCAGACGGTGTCCAGTGTCTCGAGAGCAGGAAGGGCCGCAGCGGCCCCGGGCGAAGGAGCGGCCAGACTCGCGGAGGCGGGGCCGCGGCGGAGCTGAGGGACCGCTGTCCTTGAACTTGACTCGCATTGACACATGCTTCGGAAGTCGTGGCGGGTCGGGGAGCGTGTAGGAGGAGGTGTGCCCGCGATGAGGACCGAGGCGTTGAGGCAGCTGCATCATTGACGTGAGGGTATGTATCGCCCTTGAGTAGACGGCAGTGGTGGGAAAGGGAAGATGTCTTGTGTGTCCGGGGGTGTCTCTAATCCTCGAGACTTTGTCCTACCCCTCTGGACTCGACGCGAGACCCGTGTCTCAGCTCTCCACGATGGCGACGTGAAGAAGCATAAGAGGCATGAGTGCAGCCACGCAAGCGTACCGCATCGCCGAGCGCGCGACGGCCAGGGCGACATGCTTGAGGATGATGCAGGTGAGGAGCATGGCGTTGAAGGCCGAACTGAAGCGGAAGAGTGAGGTGCGTGCCATGGTTAATGGTGGGAGCCCGCGAGAGAACAAGTCAGGAAGTATGGTCAGGTAAAGTGAGATGTGATTTGTGTCTTTGGACATGATGATTTACGAACCGAGGAGGAGCCGCACAGGAGCCCTTTTGAAGTATTGTCTCATCTGTCGGATGTCGCCCCTTTTCGGCCCCCAGACGTCGGATAGAACAGAACCACCCCCCTTTTACGCCCCCCCATGCACGAAAAGTAAGTAGGATGGCATGCTTCAACCGGGGGACGGCCACGATGTGCGCCAATCCCTGCTCCTGATCCTGTTCCTAGCCCCCTGGGGGTCCTCGGATATTGAGTGAGGAGGGCTTGCAACCTGCACCTGCGGATTACATGTAACTAGCATTGGCCGCCGCGGCGCGTAGGCAGCACTCCAGCGTCCATCGCCAGGCTCCTGCGGATCCTGACAACATCCTTCCGTGACCTCGCCGGTCCTGAAGAGGGAGGACGAGGAGCATGGGTCCCCAAATCGCCAATATCCCGCAGGCGAGCTCGCCTCGACAAGCCCTCCTTGGTGCTACTGACAGCTGCATCCTCTCTGCAGGCACCCGTCGTACTGGCTAGCTGGCTGGCTTGTTGGCCCTCCCCAAACGCAGGTTTCCGAGTCGTACAGACAAGGTCCTCGCGAAAATCCCACAGATACGGACGTACCAAAGATGTGATGAGAGGGTGTGGCACGACCTTGAGCTGCACGAAGACCGAGTGCGAAAGTGTGACCGGAGATCTAATTTTATCGCATAATTTCTATTAGGGGTATTGCTCAGCGTCGCCGAGGCTTCAACTTGGAAACACGGACGCAAGCGAGGAGTTACAGTACAGCGCCAGAACAGGATTTTTTCATGTGTTGATTGCAACTGGGTAACATTTTGTACAGTCGAAATTTGAAGGAGGATATCATACCGTATCTCGTCATGGTCGTGGAGGAGAGAGTTGTTCAGGTTATTCGAAAATTCCCCCCAAAACGCCTGTGAATCCCACACCCAAGGTACCACTTCTAGTACAACAGAAGAATTACAATAGTTTTTGCACTCACACTCGCACTGAATCGTAGTCGCAGTCGGCCGTTGCATGTTGTATGTGTCGAGCTTGTTCGCTTAAGAACCCCACATCTAGAACTCGCCTTCGGCGCTGCTGCCGATAACGCCCGCGGTCCAGAGACCGACCAGACCCCACCAGCTAACCTTCCAGCCTCGCCATAGGCCGTCCAGTCCCTGTCCCTTGCGGTAGACCGTTTCTGCGACCTTAGTCTTGGCCCTGCCCTTCTTCGCCGGCGCCGGCGGGGTCGAAATGGCGCGGGTTCCTTCCTCGTTCATGATGTAGAACATGGTTCCCATGACACCGTGGTACCTGCCGGGCGGGACGATGGTCTCGAGCTTCTGGTCCTTACTAGAAAGGGCGCGCACGTGCGAGGGTGTGGAGAGGACGGCCACCTGGCCGCGTCGGAGGACGGTCTCGAGCGGGAGCTTGACGAATAGCGCCACCGAAGACGCGCAGAACTTAGCGACCGAGAAGGTGGTGGGCGAGACCCGACTGTCGATAAGAAACCGGGTTCGGAGGACGAGTGGCGTTGAAAGTGTGAGAATTGGGTGGATAAGCGAGTGGAGGATGGTAGGCAGGACGAGGAGCGAGGGGCAGACGTAGGAGGGAAGGGCTCGGAGGGTCGACAGCGTTCTTCTCGGCTGCTTCGAGGTTGGTGTGACGAGTAGTCTATCTCGGGGTTAGCACTGCCCCTGAAGGAGTAACATGAGACGACCGGTGACATACCTTGTGCGCACCAGGTCCAGAGGTGCGAGAATGAGGCCCGTCGCGACGGCCGCAGCTGCGGCAACGCAAAGGGAGGCCCACGGATAGGGCGAGGCGATATCAATCAACCGATCAATGTCCTCCTTGACGCCGAGGTCCGGCACATTAAACAGTGCGCTCAGGGCACTTCTCGACCAGTTTTCCAATAGCGACGAGAGCACCGAGTAGAGGAACGTCGCATTCGATCCCTTCCATACTCCCCAGGCACCCTCCTTTTGCCAGAGCTGACCAATAACCTCCATCAACGAATCGGATCGGCGGATGGTGAGTTGGTGAGGCGGCACGGGCTGCTTCGCCGCCGGCGTGTTGGGGGGGGAGGGTGACTGGCGGTTTCGATGCTCCCTGGGGAACGACGGGGTCGGCGTGCTCGGTGCATTCGAGGTGAAGTAGGCAGGCTCGTCGAGATCCGAATCCGAGTCTGCTTCACTGTATACCGCACTCCCGTACTGGGACTGCAGTCTCTCAGACACTGGCGTGGCCAAGGCGTTGCTGCTGCTGATGCTGGTGCCCCCAAAGTCACGTCATCATGGCCCCGGACCTGCAAAACCGTCTTCGCAACCTCGAAAGGCTGGGCCATCAGCACCGACGTGTATTTCCATAGCAGCTCGTCGACGAGATCCTTGACGGTCTGAACGACGGAGGGGGACGGCTCGCTGATGTAGTCCTTGTAGTCGATGTCGGAAAAGATGTCGCGTGCCTTTGACGCGTACCGCTCGCTCGTCGCATTGCCTGCATGGCGGGCAAAAGGGTTGGGTGCGGATGACGCGGACGTCGGGTCAGGAGGCTCTCCTATGGTCGGCGGTTTATAGTATGGTCTCAGAGGATTCACCCCTTCTCGTTGAGTGGCCATAATGATCAGTTCGGTGGATGTTGCGGCTCAACTCTCGCGATGCATGATACCGGGAGCTTTCCACTTTTGCTCCCAATTTTGCATGATGAAATGGAAAATCACCTCGGAGATAATATTAGCGGGGCCCTTTCTTTCCACGACCCATGACGGGACAATGCACGCACCACCCACACGACATATCAGACGCGCCTTACAAGCAGCTGAAAGCGCTCCGTCCAGACTCACCGACCAATGGGGTCTGTGCTGTCTGCGCGCTTCCCGTCTAACGACAAACAGATGGAGGGGGGCGGTTCCGGAGCCGGAACATCACTTATCGCCGGCCGATAAGCCCGAGCAGTGTGGGCCTTATCGGAGCTCCCGCGGGCGCGAGAGCCTATAGAATTTTCCCTGAATCCAATGCATCTCCACAGTCCCTTGCGCATTTAGCGAAGCTTTCCAACAACTTTTTGTCATTGCTTTGTGGTGAGCGCCACCCGCGAAGATAACCAACGAGCATTCCAGTTGCCGTGATCCAACTTGCCTGTCGTTGAATGGTGCTGGTCTTGTCGAACAACTCGTAACATTTCCCTCGCTTTCCTTACGCCGTATCCGACCCATCGCGCTTTTTCGACGGCCTTGTCCCGAGAGAAAGAAAAAAAAACACCCCCCCGGCCGAGAACCGACCGACTCATACCGAGCAACCATGTCTTCAACGAGACTCGGCACAAGCCTCTGCAGGGTGGCCGTCGGCGCATGCAGACAAGCCCGCCCGTTGCAACGACAGGCCCGAAGCATCCACTGCTCGACGGTTCCCAAGAGACCTGCACAGCTCTCTCCTAGACAGACCCAATGGCCCTTGGCGCGCAGCTTCTCGGCCTCGGCTATCAAGTCGCATGGCCATATCACCCCTCCTAAGCCCGGTGAAGAGTGAGATGCGAGAACGCGGCGTTCTCAAGGTCTTGACTGACAGTGGCTGCAGGTTGTGGGTGACCTTTGTCGATAAGGATGGTGATGAACACAAGATTGCTGTCAGCGAAGGGGACAACCTGCTCGACATTGCACAAGATAATGATTTGGAAATGGAGGGTAAGTGGCCGCAACCGCTCTTGAAGTCAAGACTCGAGGAATTCTGGCTAACAGCCCATACAGGCGCCTGCGGAGGCTCTTGCGCCTGCTCGACGTGCCACGTCATCGTCGCCGACGAGGAGTACTACGATAAGATGCCCGAGCCCGAAGATGACGAGAACGACATGCTCGACCTGGCGTTTGGCTTGACCGAGACGAGTCGGCTGGGTTGCCAGGTCACCATGAAGAAGGAATTGAGCGGCCTGAGAGTCAAGTTGCCTTCGATGACGCGGAACCTCCAGGCCAGCGACTTCAAATAGACGCGTAGTCCCCAGCATATCGGCGTTGGATGCGACATATCAAATTATTTAATCATCTGTACTATACTATATACATATACCGTGTCAGAAAAAAGGGGGGGAGGGG
>JAIMZG010000034.1:0-39521 GCA_020466075.1 Colletotrichum coccodes | reverse complement strand
TCTCTCTCTCGCTCTCTCTCTGCCTGACAAGCCCGCCGCCTGCTGCTTCTCGCGCCCGTCGCATGCAAGAGATCACCCACCTGCAAGGCATGCGCAATCCGTCCATCGCCCGCATCCGCACCCATGTGCTGCGATGGCAGGGCGGGCGAGCTGCAGCCGGGGAGCCACCTGCTCGAACCACCTCGTCTGGGGCTGCCCGATCTGCGCACAAGGATAAGGAGCTCGCTCGGGCTATCCCCCCCCAGAACTTGGAGGCATCAAAGCTTTACTTTGAACTCGACGGTCCGTCGGCCGGGAGTGAGGAGGGGAGGGGGGGATCCCGGGCCTTTAAGACCTGGAGCCGAGTCGGCGTGTCCTCGGCCCCGAGATGCCCAATCGGTATCCCTGACGTGGTGAACCTGACCAGAACCAACCCATTGCACTTTGAATCAGGCTGAGCCATCCTTCGCGCGTCATAGCTACTGCTGACTTTCACGGGAATGTGTACGCATGCGTCACGGTCTGGGATTTTGAATCTGCCATCGGGCGTGTAGGTGCGAGCCAGATTGCTTGGACAAGAAGACACGACATCGAAGCCATCGATGGAATGTAACATATTCGCAACATTTCGTTCAATCTCAATTACCTAGTGTCTAAGTACTTGTTTGTCGGCATTGCGGTTCGACACACAACCAATCCGCAATATCTCCTCGCCACAGTCGCAATGCCAGTAAAGAAAAAAAAAGGCCAACCCCTCTGGCCTGGAAAAGTCATGTCCCAGAATGCGCCCCAACTCCTTTTCATGATGAGCCCCGGCCTCAAACCTCATGTGGTCTCGTTGCGGTCGGACGCTCACAACCCTCCCTCCTCGTGCCGGTGTCAATTCTACACCGTGTCTCGTCTCGCATGCAACATCGTGAAGTTCTTCTCGCCGGCACTTCTTACAGAATCTCCTTCAGCTTCTCCTTCTGAGCTGCCGTCAGGCTCGTGGGAAACTTGACGTTGTACTTGATGACAAAGTCTCCTCTCGTTCCGGGCTTCTTGGAGATGGGCATGCCCAAGCCCGGGTACCTGTCGGAGCTGCCGGGCTGTGTCGGGCCGTTCTTGTCGAGGTTCAGTTGCTTGCCGTCGATGGTTGTCACCGTGCGCTTCCAGCCTGTGAGGGCCTCCTTTAGGTCCAGGTCGACCGTGTGTACCAGGTCGTTGTCCTCACGCACGAAGAGCGGGTGAGGTTTCTGCATGTTGTTAGTGAACTGCTGTCTCGAGCTCATGCGCAGTTTCGGGGTGAATGGGACGACTTACCTCCTCCAGGATGAAGTGCAGGTCTTGCTGGCCGCCCTCTTCCTGGTCGCCAACGCCCTTGAACTTGATCTTGCTGCCCTTCTTCAGACCCGGCTTGATGGGCACCTCGAGGACCGTGTCGGTTGTCGTCCTCTTGCCCGTGTCGTCGAACGTCTTGCGTTTGATCTTCATCTTCTTGGTCACGCCGCGGAACAGCTCCTCCAACGTGAGTGGGAGAGGCCGCTCCACCGTCGTGACCTCGGGCGTCGACTCTCTGGGTCGCGGGGAGTCGGCGAAGCCGCTGTTGCGCATGCGCTGCGAGCGGCCCCCGCCTCCTCGTTGGGCACCGGCACCGCCAAAAGCCGTGAAGATGTCAGCAAAGTCATCCATGCCGCCGCCGCCGCCGCCGCCGCCCATTCCTCCAGCACCTGAGCGCATAAATTCAGCAAAGACGTCGTCTGCGGGGCTGAAATTGAAGCCACCTCCGTTTCCTCCTCCAGTGCTGAAGCGGAAGGTGCGAGCGCCGCCGCCGCTCGGCATGCCTCCTCCGAAATCGAAGCCTCCAGGCATTCCGCCCGCGGCGAAAGGGTTGGCGCCGGCGCCGTCTGGGGGCGGGGCGCCGCCTCCGCGAAGCAGGAATTCGAGACCGTAGTCATCGTACGTCTTGCGCTTCTCGGGGTCGGAGAGGATCTCGTAGGCCTGGGAGCATTCCTTGAACTTTTCGGCGGCCTCCGGGTTGTCCTTGTTCTTGTCGGGGTGGAACTTTAGTGCGGCTTTCCTGTACACGTCATGTGGTTAGCGATGGGGTCTGAGGGTGGTGGTGTGGAGGCAGAGAGCAGTTGGGCCACCATCGTTGGGCAACAATAGCAGATAAGGAAGGAGAAAGGTGCCGTGAGATGTTTGCAACTTACCGGTAGCCCTTTTTGATTTCGTCTTGGGTTGCCGTGGGCTTGACGCCCAGCTGGTCGTACAGCTTGGTTTCTTTGACCATTGTGACAGGAAGGTCTGGTGATGTTTAGTACAGTCGTTCGGTCGATCAAATTGATGTCGTGTGGATACAGCAGCGAATGACAGTCTGCTCGGTCGTATCGTGGAGTCGTGTACAAATTGGGTTTTATGTCTGAACCCTTGAGATGGTTTGCAGTTGAAGTATGTAAAAAAGCAAGGCAGAGGTCGGTAGGTAGTGGAAAAAAGGAAGAATTAAAGAGAATGGTTGGATGATGCAGCAACCACTGGGTGCGTGATATGTATGTATGAATGGCCAATGAAAGCGGAAGATTGGTACCTACGTCGGTCCTTACTCTGAAAGGTAGAGAAAGAACGGGGCGTCGAGGGAGTCTGGGACGTTTAGTGGTAGAAGAGGCCCCCGGTCGCTCTTAATGGAAGAAACAGGGCGCGGTTGTGGAAGGTTCGGTGCCCGTCTTTCAGAGGAGCCCAAGGGAGCCTTGACCGGCACAAGCAGCAGTCCCTGTGCGATCTGCGTCTGGAACCTGGCGGGGCGTCGAATCGGGTGATCTCACTGGGCTGACGGGATGGAAGAGCACAGAAGGCTGGCTGGGGCCTTCCCACCCGAGCTTGTTTTTGATCAAGTTCTCGCTCAAATGCGTGTAGCTCCAAGACTGTGTTTTACTAGATTAATTCTTCGACCGCTTACAATCCCAGTAGGACCTCGACGCCACGCAGATAACTCGCCTCCTCTGCAATTCTCATTCCAGACAGTGTCAAACGACAGCTCTCAGCAAATAGTAGCGGAAAAGCAGTTGCAACAAGCGTAGCGCCTAAATGGACAATGACGAAAATGGCGGGGTCTTTGCCGGGCGGGAATGGCGGAGTCAGGCTCATGCCGTGGTCCGAGCGTCGCACTAACCAGCCCATCCCTGCGGGTACCGGGAATATGTGTTCAACGACTTCGAAGCTTCGAGAACCTTCTACGCAACTATCCGTCGCGTAGCTTGACAGCTCAGAGTCTGGATTCAACAACGGGCCAATCCTTCCGAAGCATACTTATGGACATGATGGGGTATCAAACAAATGGTATTGCAATGCAGGCGTCGCTATCCTTTATGGAATGCTTGTTGCGATGTGCCTTGGTTATTTGCTGCAGAGCATATGATGAGCCAATGCTGCTCCGTGGCCCTGCCTCCCAGCCCGTCTTCGCCATGCCATTGCCGGACCCATCCAAACATTCCTCTTGCGATTCTCTCTAGTCTTGATGCTTGCTACTGATGCTTGCTACTGATGCTCGTCGGGAATATCCATGTCCATCATCTTGATTGTCTTTTGCTCATCTCTTGGGTCGTGTGCCGTGCCGTAAATCGAGTGTCTGGCCATGAATGGCGAGCTGCCTCCACTTCCACTCCGTTCCTGCATCTCCGGGCCCTTGGGCTGTTCTTCGATGTCTGGCGTCACGGTACGGCTGATATCGTTGACGCCGTCAGTGAGCGTGGGGACCGAGAGCCCATTTTGCCCAAGACCATGCGAGTTGGCGTTGTAGCTCCGTGCCGTGTCGTATGTCTCGCCGCCAGAGTGCACGAATTCGCTCAGCCTTGCACTTGATGTCTCCGTGGCGCCTTGTCTCGATGCCAAGTCTGCCATTTCTGTGTCCATTATGCCGTCTCCTTCGCTAAAGGGGTCGTTTTCGAAGTCGCCAGCCCTCGAATTGGCGTCACTGTTCCCCAAAGAAGCTCGGTTGGTGGCCATGGAGTCGACGCTGCCTGACCGGTACTTCCTCTTTGACGGTGAGATTGGTGACATGTTCGTGGTTCTTGGCTGTGCGTCTTCATCCGCGCTTTCTTGGTTCAGTTCCTGTTTGAAGTTCTTGTTCTCGGCACGAGCAAATCGCTGAAGGGCGTCCGAAAGAGGCGATGCAGGTGCGTTTATCGCATCTTCTGTGGCGTAAACGAGCAGGGGCCCCTTGGTCTCCCAGCACATCTTCTCAATCACCTGCTCAAAGGAATATTTCTGTTTCAAGTCAACATGCAACTCTCGCCTACCGTTACTGTTCTGGTGACTTACCTCTGCCTTTGCAGGCTTTGCGCTGCCCGGCTCGTACGACAGCCGCCACCACTGATCAACCGAGATAGGTGCCTCGTCCAGGTCAATCAGGGTTGGCTCGGCTCGCTTGCAGACATATGTTACGTTCTGCGATGTGGCAATTCCTCTCAAGAGGTACTTCTTGCTGGTGAAGGGCTTGGCCAGGCCCGGCTTTTCGGGGTCTGTGAGCAGAGTGCTGCTGAGAAGCTTTTGCCGTTCAAGGAGCCTCTCGCGTTCCCAAGCAAGTTCTACGTATGAGCTTAGCAGTTGGCTCCAATGGCGGATGGGGGCTCGGCATACTTTTCTTCGTCTCCTTGAGCTGAGACAGCTCCCATTCACACCTGTCGACCACCTGTTGCGAGCTCTTGGACAGCTCTTCCTCAGCTTCCGTTTTGACGCAAGGCACGTCTTCCAAGCGAATGTACTGCTTCTCGTCTTCGTTGTCGAGCTTTTGAAGCTCTCGAAAGCGCCCCAGCCCGTCGATGTATCGTACGTGGCTCTCGTATTCCTTTATTGTCTTGTCTAGGATTTCCTCCTTGTCGTGGATTTTGTCCGTTCTAGGATCGATCCACTTAGTGAGCTCGAACTCCTTAGACCGTGCTTCATAAAGAGCCCTGGAGACCCAGGCGAGATGTTCCTGACAAACCCTCGCCTCCTCCTTGCGGCTCTCGAGATAACGCTCCGGGTACCAGACTTCGGGTATCTCCAATTTCTCGGGAGGATCCTCGCCATCAATGTTGACCGTCATTACCTCGCCCATATCGTCGAGGACAACCATCCCCATATTCGGCTGGAGCTCTGCCCATGTCATGGACTCGTGCCAGACGATCCAGTTCCAAGCATCGTAAAGAGTCTTGGTTTGCTCATACTGACTTTTGGTCAATTCGAAGTTGAGAAACGCAAAGCGCGTGGGCTCCTGGGTCGGCTCCAGCGTTTGCAACGACAAGGGACGAGCCAAGTGAGTCATGGGCTTGAGAACGTCGGGATCCGTCCTTTCGTCGAGGGTGTCGTAGAACTGCCTCTCGGGGGTGAAATTGGTCTTGGGCACCAGATCGGCCAGCGTCTCTACTGATCCGTAACTTCTCTCGGTCAAGTCCAGGAAGGCCATCAGGCGGTGAATCTCCTCATGAAAGTCCGGTTTCGAGTCTTCTGCCCACTGGAGCTCGCCCTGCTGCATAGCGGCGAGTATGTGAGGGGCATATATCGGCTGGCCCTTCCACCATTCGCTGTTGTGGCCATAGCTGGCGGCTTGCTCGCCGGCCCGTAGAAGAACGTTACGCGCCAGAGGGATTTCGTGAAGAATCGTCAGCACAGAACCCAATCGCTGTGACGTGTTGCGTGCGTTGGGTTTCTGGACGAGGAACGCTGGCGCGCCCTCCTCTCGCTTTCTCGCCGAGGGGGCGGGGTCGCCGTCGACAACCGCTTGGCTCGAAGTCGTTGCGGTTGTTACCATGGCCCAGTTGTTCTGGTCATAATCAGGCCTGTTAGCCGGCCCAAAGTACGTGGCATTTGCGCCGGTATCTGTGACGCCGGCTTCCTGCGGTTTGTAGCCACCTTCGACTTCGGCGCGGGAGTTGTCCAGGGCCCGTTGTAGGTCTTCTTCATATTGCGCCGCACTGCTGGGCACTCCTGTGTCCGTTGTCAGCCGTCGTTCCTCGTAGCACGGAGGGCAGTACCGGTAGTGTCCCCGGCCGTCCATTCTATCATCCTACCAAGCGGCGATCGATTATTGGTTCTCGATGGTGGTCGTGAGGGAGCACCGGCGGAGGGCCCGTAGAAGCCGTTGTCGGGTGGAGGGGTAACGCCTTGGATGACGGCATTGTCGGGTGCTTCGATGTTGAAAGCTGAGCCACACGGTTAGCGCCGCGATACGTTCAGCTGTAGTGCAAGTCCCGTATACCTATGCCAGTGTTGTTCGGTTCTCCCTCGCGACCAGCGCCGAAAGCTGTGTCGTCCCAGGTGTGCTTCCTGCGAAACTTTGTCTTTGTCAGCGTCGACGTCTGTTCGTTTGTCGAGAGCAACGTACTGCGTCAGGATCCTCATAATATTCGCCTATGAGCTGCTCCATAGAAGTGTTGCTCTGCATCCGCTTGTCAGCGCATCGTTTGGCAGGAATGGGGCATCGCGAAGACCCGTCGGTCGTGAGCATCGCACCTTGAGGGCGGAGACCACCAGACTATGGTCCAGCTCGGGGTCGAGGTTGGTAATTTCGCAGAACTGAGCGACGTCTGCTGTCGTCGGTTCGAGCGCCATGATGTCGAGCACTGCCTCGGAGGGCTATCGTTACCGAATCGAATGTGGCGGTTGGGTCGATCAGATGCGGTGTTGGAGGAAGGAACGATATTTGCGCATAGCCATCAGAAGGAAGGGAACGAGTCGTGAGGAGTCTGGCGCATAAAGCTAAGCCAGATGCTCGGAAGAATGCTGCCAAACGGGTTGGAGCTGTACGTTTCTGCGTGCGGGTGGAGGTTGAACGGCCCGGCGTGCTGATGTCCGCACGGTTACGGAAGATGTGGAAGAGGATGAGAAAGGAGCTCCAAGGAAAGAGCAAACAAGGGCCACCAGAGGTTCGAATTCGTCCCGTCCCGCTATGTCGTCTCGTCGGGACACCTCGGTTTGTGTTAGATGGGAGGAAGCCGCCCCGAGATTCGTACTGGGAAAGCCCCGTGAGCTGCCGCCTTCCTGAGGAAGAGACAGTGCGCCTTCTTAGCTTTTGTGTGCTTCTCCACTATCTGAACTCAGTGACCTTCCTGGTATCACTCTAGAAGTTGGGTGGCGACAGTTCACCTGCGAGGGCGGTTTGATATGTCAACGTACTGTAGATTATATATTGCCTAAGAACTGAAGGTCTTGACACGTATCTTATTTGAATATACTTCTTTCTGTCTTGACTGATCCAGGATTAGTTGCTGAAAACTTGAGTGGTTGCGACTTTTTTGAGATGACAAGCGTACGGCTGGTGTTAGCGGGCAAGTACCACGTTTCCAGCCAGTACACTTAGACTCTACCCAGCACTGAAGGGCCAGGGAGGGCACACGCGGATTTCCGGTCCCTGTCGCCCCCATGCTGACTAGGCAGGCTTGTCTTGCACAGGCGATAGAAGGGTGGCTCCGGCAGTCACGAGGCATTGCGTCACTCGCATCTTGCCAGAGGTCACTCGTAAATTTGCCTAGGCATGTCAAGCTGGCTTCCCTATTGATATTGGCTGGTAGTTTTCAATCAAGGGAAGCAAACAGCCAAAGCAAACAGTTTGCCCCTCCCACGTCGGAATTACATACGCAGAGAACGATTTCAAGTCATTGATTGGTCTATTTTGCGGTACCTTGTGCGTTGTCCTGGCCCGATGGTTTGCCAATCATTGCAGCCCAACTTTGGTGCCGCTGTCTTTCCGCAGAGCCAAAACATAATATCCCCATTTCTCTGCTAGAGAGCCCCAGTAGCCCTCCGTGAGATCCAACGATGCGCGAATCATGAAACGAAACTCCGATTTGGCCTAAATGGCCGGGTTGACAGCCGGTAAAAACGCCCGGGGCCGTCGCTATGCATCATCATGCGTGTAGTAAGTGTAAGTAAAAATAGAGAGATGGAAAAGACGATAATCAGTCCACCGCCAACTCCGCTTCTAAAGTCAGAGAGTTCCTGCCGTAGATTGGTGAAACCCGTCGTGTCGGGTCCAGGTTCAAGTTCGAGTTCATGTCCAACAAGCTCGGATTCAGGGCTTATCGTCATCCAAGTCTTCGTCGTCCTCATCCTCGTTGTACTCGTCCATGTCGAAGTCGCTGTCGCTGCCTCCCAAATCGAAGTCGCCCTCGTCATCCGTCTCGTTCCAGAAAGCGTCGTCGTCCATGGTCTTCTGTGGCACCGGCTCCAAATCCGCCGTGGTAGGGATCGTTACGCCAGGAGGCATATCCTTCTTGGACTTGTCGACCGTGTCCCGGGCTCTCTTGTTGTACTCATCTGGCGAGTCGCGGTACAGGACGCTCGCGTCGACGTTGGCGGGAGAGTTGATCTCGGGGTCGTCCAGAAGCAGCAAGACAGATCGCAATACCGACTCGACACCCTGGAGAGGGGACCAGCGCTCGCAGGCCTGCTCGCCCGACTGCTCGTCCTCGCCGGGAGTGTGGAGGATGGAGATGCAGAGCTTGCCGTCGGTGTAGATGTTAGGGTGGTAGATGTTTTTGTTTAGGAAGCGGAAGGTCGGCGGCTGGTAAGGGTAATCGCGAGGAAATGTCATCTCAGCCTGTACGTCTTGTTAGATTTTGATTCCATCGCAACTAGAGGGTTTCGACGACTCGGGGAGACTCTGACTGACCTTGAGATAGGCACCGTTGAAGGCGCTGTCAGGGTTGACGACCATGAGGCCAATCTTCCAGGACATGACGTTTCTCTCATCCACTTCGATGTGCACCCACTTCTCCTTCTGCAGCGTCTGCAACTCGCTCATCAGCGCTTTTGTGCCATGGCGAACAGCGGCGGTGGTTGTGGTAGTGTGGCGGTAGAGGAGAGCACTACGAGGTGCGGTATGCCGAAGGGAGGTTGCGGAGTCGGAGGCAAAGGCTCGCGGTGAAGAATCCAGACACCACGAGTATGTTACGCACGCACGCGATGTTGAAGATTTCAGAAAGCGCTCTTGTGGGTTGGCAGTGAGGAGTGTGCACTGCAAATACTCACAAGAGGCGTGTGACCGGAGAGGGCAGAAGTGGTAGGTGGGATGGAGGGGCGAAGAGGATGACTCGATAGAGCACCAGACTGACTCGGAGAAGTGGTGGTGGTGGTGGTGGTGGTAGTGGTGGTAAGTGGTAAGCGGTAGATGACGGGTAGGAGATAAGATAAAGGGAAGAACCGCAAGGGGGAAGAGCCCAGGAGCCGTAAGAACAGAAACCTTCAGGTAGGGTTGGGTTGGATTCGGGCCTAATGAAGTCGTGACGGGTTGAGTGAGGGTTCGGAGGAGGAGATTTCGGGCTGGGAAGTCGTAATGGGAACAGAGGGTTGGTCAAGGTAAAGGGGAGAGAGCAGGGCAGAGCAGAGACTGCGATGTCGCCGAGGTGTCTGTCGCGATTTATCAAGGTTGCGTCTCATGGACCGAGTCGAGGCACCAGTCTGGGGCACCTAGACTCGTTAGGGAGGCTTGGTAGGTCACGCAGAGTGTCTCGGATCCGTGGCCAGCTCAGGGCGGCGCCTGTCCTTGCCGTCCCCGTCCTTGGGTCTTTGCCGTTTGCTTCACTCTGTCGCTGTCTCCGTCGGTACCTTGCCCTCTCAGCGCTCCTTGTCTTGGCCAGAGTCGCATCACCCGTGCAGGGTCAACCAGGGTTCACAGTCAGGGTCGACTCGACGCCACCCGTCCCGGTTCTGTCTGCAGTGCCGTTTGTGTCATTCTTGTGTATGCTTGACCCCTCCAGCCCTCCTCCCCTCCAACCCTCAACCCGAAGCCGATGGAACTTGCAACTCCGCTACGGGCTAGACTTTTTTTCGAATGGTCCGGATTCGCCAGGCACCACTCGCTCCCACTGCCAGGCACGCCATGTTTTCCTTTGTCGGGCGTGCCTTTCGGGCTTCAGCTCCTCCCTGCTTATTGCCACCTGTTGCAGCGCATCACGTAAGAAATGCACCTTGGTAGGTAATTACGGGAAAACCCTCGCACCAGCACATCAAACTTGCTCTGCAAAACGCCTTCAAATGTCCGCAAGGGTACCTGAGCTTACTAAATGCATGGCTGTAAAATGCGGATACCTGGGGATACATTCCCTGAGTATCCACACTCTGTCAGCGATCGACCAGAGTCTTCCCTACAGATTGGAACGTGACTGCCGTCAACGTGAAGTCTTGCCTTGAGCATCAATCTGTTTCGGTACCTGACCGCGAGTCTGATCGATGCACGGTGCAAGCCGGGAATGCCCAACAAAGCGTTTGCGCAGGCGGTTCTCCCCGCCTCCTCCAGGGGCTGGGAATCGACCCAGGTAACCCCAATGCTTTGTCCGATAGCCCCGGCGTGTCGGCTCAGCCATGAGACTCGAAGAACCCACGGAGCATGTTATACCTTGGCATCAAACCCCTGCTTTTGTTCAAGATACCGGGCTTGTCCCAAGCTCACGATACCACTATTCGAGCAAGTCAGAGAGGTAGATGCGCTCTGTGAGCCCTACATCACCGGAATAGTTTAATTCGTTTCGAGTACGTCCTTTTTTTCAATTTTCAACCTTTTTTTCGGCCGAACCGTATCCCGCCAGCTCGACTTCCACTACGCCCCCAAGTCATAATAGACACAGTTGCCCGTCCTGAAGTTGTACAGGAACGAGTGTCGGCTGCCATTCTTCTTCTCCCAGGCCCATTTCCAATTCAGCAGCATGTCGTGAATCTCTCGCACGTACTTCTTCTCCGCCGTCGTCACGCTGTGTTCCACCTTGCGCCAGCTCTCCCCGTCCGACAGGCACGTATCCCTGATGTGGTCCATCACCTGGTCCGTCGTCTCGATGGCCAAGATGGGACCGTCGAGGAACGAGTGGACCAGGCTGGCGGCACTCACCTGGGCCTGTTCCACAACCGTCCTCCGATTGAACTTCTTGCTCCGCGTCTGCGCGACCAACACGCGCACGTCTTGCTCCTGGTGCGCCTCGGCTGCGGCCGCCGTCTCGGACTGTTGGGCGTTGCCCCTCAATTTGACCATGGCCTTGGAGTCACGCTCTCGGATCTCGGCTCGTAACCACGAGAGCAACTGCGCCATTGGTATGTCGACGTCCGGCGTGTCCTTCTTGTCCATGGTCTTCACCTTCAGAATCGCGTCTTGCTTGATGATGATGATCCAAGAGTAGCCCTCGTCGCGATTACGGGACAGCAAGTCTTCAGGCGATCGTGCATCCTTCGCAAGCTCGGCACTGATATTGTGCGACCAAAGTGTCTGCAGGATTTCTATACCCGTAGACCGCAAGACGGCAGCATCGAAGCTGGCTACCAGGGCATCGCACTTGGGGAAAATGTAAGTCTCCTGGTCAAAGTTACCGGTGTCTTCCGACTTACTCTCTTTACGTTGCTGAAGATGTTATGGCTTTCTTCTTCCGATTTCTTAAGGAACGCCTTGCCGCCGCTTTTTGGGGTCCTGGAGAGCTTCTCCCACGATAAGTTGAACCCCACAGCGTGGCGTTCTTCGTAATGACTGCCAATCTTGGGGCGGTTTTCCCTGATGAGGCTGTCGTATCGACCACCCGCAGCGAACACATCCTTGACCTTCTTGTCGTAGACGCAAGAGAAGAGTATCCCGCCGGTGTAAAAGCTTTCCTTGAGACTGTTCAGGGGGGTGACATATATCTTGCTCGCAACACCGAGGCGTTTAGCGTACTCTGCAACCTCTCTCAGATGCGCCAGTGTTGAAGAAGCCCGCTGGTACATGTCGGTACCTTCGAAAAGCGTCTTGAGCTTTGAGAAAGCCTTGGACGGTGTATCTGTACTCTGTTAGTCGCAGACCAAGTTGGGCCGCAGAATGTGACGGACCTCGAAAGTCGAATCGCTGTAGCTCATCGACACTGGTCGCCGACAAGCCGACCAAGGGAGACCGCAGCTGCGCTCTGATCTTCTGCCACGTCCAGTGGTGGATGTTTAGTTTGCTTAGAACGTCGGCTACGGCTCTTCGCGAGCCGTGCTCAACCTGACAATAGTCGAAGATGAGCTGCAACAAATCGGAATGTCCCAAGTGGAAACACATCTGGCTAGACGATAGTGAAGGAAATGTCGCGATGATTTCGTCAAGAACTTTCAGGACCTCCGCTTCCTTCAAGGCCAAGTCAAGGGTGTTAGTCGTAACAATGTCAAAGTCAACCTCCCCAAGCATCCAGGGCTGCCCAGTATCTCCTTTATCGCGGAAAATGTTGCCGAAGGTGAATGTCCGCTGGATACCTGGTGTCCCACTAGCCTTGGCAAGCATTCTCGCGTGTCCCATTGTGAGATCGAAGGGGAGCTGTAGAACTGTTCCATTCGAATCCAGAAGTCTCACGACGTTCTCAGCATAGTGGCCGGAACGCGGGTAGAGGCAAGTCCGTTGGCACTCTAGAGCCCCGTGTCGGCGAAATATGGATATCAGGGTTTCCTTGACGATGCTCTGGTTCAACAAGTCTGCCTGGCTTGGGCTCGTCTCGTGCATATCCCAAGCATAGTCCTTGGCTTGTTCCAGTGGCCGAGAGAACAAAGTCGACAGCATCTTCTTGTAGTACGGTGAGCTGGGATCTGCGAGGCCAGCAAGTGTGCGTCTGATGGTCTCACTCTCCATCTGGACAGGAAGCTTTCCGCTCTGCAAGAGTTCCGCGCTTGAAGGTCGTTCTTTCGGGTTGTGTGTTACCAGAGAAAGAACAATCTCTGTCTGTATTCTTTCGGCAGGCTTGAAGTCCGTAGGAAGTACTGGGCTGGGCCGTCGAAGCTTCTCGAGGACCTCGGCCCTTTGCATGCCCAGCATTGGAGGATAACACATCTCGAAGAATATGATACCAAGTGAGTACATCTTAGGAGCTATTAGTACAACAGTAACACAAGGGGTTGAGCATATATCATGGCACGGAACGCTTACATCAACTTTGGAGCTGTACATTCCGCTGGATCCGGAGCGTACCTCCGGAGCGGCATACGAGGTCGTTCCGATACTTCTGGTAATGTCGTCTGGCTCCATGGCGTTAGGTAGAGCCCTATCAACGGCGAACTGACCGCTGGTAGCCAGTCCAAAATCGCCAATCTTCACGTTATCCGTCCCATCGCTACTGTGAGCAATGAAAACATTTTCGGGCTTCAGATCCCTATGAACGATGCTGAGGCCGTGAATATGGGCAAGGCCCTCGAGTATTTGCCGAAAAAGACGCCAAATTTCAGGCGTATTTTGATAAAGTTTCCTGGTGATCAAATCGCGTAGAGTCTAGATTTGTTAGCCAAGCCACCGGCTTCCATGGCAGGGGCGATCCAGTGAAACAATCAGATGACTCACTCGTTTCTCGCAGTATTCCATCGAGATATACAGCACAGTCCTGGAAGATCGTTGAGGACGAGCTCTTCTCGGTATCTCTTTGCCCTTCAGAGCGCGTCCAACAGCCTGGCTGCTATCTTCGTCGTCGCCGGAGTCGCTCTCATCCTCAGAGTCGTCTTCATCATCCTCTTCCTCTTCATCGGAATCATCTTCAGCTTCCGAATCATCGTAGCCAAACTCCACCTGCGGGTAACCACTTGACGACATAAAATCCAGACCACCGGTGCTTGTTGCAAAGTGAATCGCGGGGCCTTGAGATATTGTGTCTCGGGAATCTTCCGTGTTCAGATCTTCCGTTGAGGCGTCGCCCTCTGTGTCAGACTGGTCCGGGATCTCTTCGACCCAGGTGTTGTAGTAGCGAACCACAGCGGGATGGCTGAGCTGCGACAGCAAACGAACCTCCTTCAAGATCTCAGTCAAGCTCGCTTGTGACCGTTGACTGATCTTCTTGATAGCATATATCTGTCCATCCAACTTTTTCCGGGCTTTTACCACCTCGCCGAATCCACCTTTACCTAGGCGGCCCTCCTCATCAAAGTCCTCCCGGTACCTCGACGAAGTGAGAGTTCTATTCGTCGACTCGCGTCTCAACCTCGGGGGTATTGGCGATAACGCGCTGAGAGAATGATAATTAGATGCCATCGCGGGGCTGTCCTCCACTATCACAGGTGCGTCTGTGGCAAGGAACTCGCTGGATCCAAGCTCAAAAGCGCGAGGCCGTTTCTTTGGGTCTGCTTTGAAGAACCTTGTAACCAATTCCTGCAACGGCCTCGACAGAGACATGGAATCGGACACAGAGGAGGGTGAATGATACTTCTGAGGCACGTCAAGCCCGAAGATCATCTGCAGGAAAACAATACCGAATTCCCACATGTCTGTTTTTTGCGTATAATGCGGCTTCGCCAGAGCGGCAGTCTCTGGCGGCAGCCAATAGGCAGATTTTGCAGAACTCAATCCTAGCGGCGCATGCCCTCTGGATGAGATATTGTGCAACTCTCTCTCGTAGCCTGCGTCGGCGAGCTTTGGCACGACTTCTCCGGTCTGTTCCCGGAAAAGTAAGACATTTCCTGCATGGATATCTTGATGGACCATGGACTTGTTATGTAGGAAGTTGAGAGCATCCAAAAGATCTCGTGTCCACGCGCGCACCTTACTGGTATCCAACTGGCCGGCGAGGTCAAGAAGTTCGGCTAGGGAACCCTTTTCAGCGCTGGGCGTAAGGACACTGACAGTCCAGAGGCTAGCAGACGCTTTTGCAGCAGTACTCTTCTCGCGCTCTACCCTGAAGTCCAAGACCTCAAGCAAGTTTCGATGGCGCACTTGCTTGAGTGCTTCAAGCTGGCTCTCGAGGGACTGTATCTGTTTCTTGAACACGGAGGCGTCCTCCTTTGCACTTGTGCGAAGAACGGTCTCCTTGAGCGCCAAGTTAGGGCAGTCCTGCCCGCTGTCGACGACGGGCCAAACGGAGAAGACGGTTGAAACGGGGCCTTTGGCGACTTCAGACTTTCCGAAGACAGCCTGAAAGGAAATGATGTTTCCAGTTTTGTCGGTCGTATGACAAGTTCGATCAAAGATTATACGACCACTTTCAGGGCCGCTGAAGCCGTCCATCGTGCTGAGGGACGATAGTCCGTTGGGGCGGTTCTTCTTGCGTGTCTCCTTTGCCTTGTCCTTCTGACGTTTCAACTCAACCTGCAACAAGCCACCGAGAACCCTCTCTTCTTCCTTGTGTTCTTCGTCTCTCTTGCGTTCCTCTTCTTCCTTCTGTTCCTGGGCCAGCTTGGCCAATAAGGCCTCGTGAGCCGCTCTCTCTTCTTCGAGTGAAGGGAGCTCGAGACCTTTCGCCTTCGCCTGGGCAGCGTCTTCGAGGATGTCTCTGAGCCCCTCCACGACCCGATCCATCATCTCCTGCTCTTCAAAGGCGAAGATCTTGGGTTGAGTCTCGATGAACTTCTGAAGCTTGAATAAGGTGACCTCACGAAGGTCGCCAGTGTTCTTCAGAGTTAACAGCGGCGGGCTCTTGGGGTACGTAGCAGTCATCACTACACCCAGAGTGACTGCGAAGTCTTCATCTGAAGAAGCCCTGATGCGAACATCGAATGAAGGGTCCGATTTCTGCTTGAGTGTCAGCTTCGCTCCTTCTTTGGTAAAAGGCCTCCTTTAATAAACGGTGAGGTTCTCTTTACCTTCCAAGCACCCGGCGTCTCTGCATGCCTCACGAAATCCTCCCCATAAATGGCTTCAAGAGCGATGAGTTCGTTCTGCTGGAGCTCCTCATATTCAATCTTGCTGGCTGCTTCGGGGCCTTTTGGTCTGAGTCCCGGAAAGCTTGAGTCATCTTCGTTTGTCTGAGATTGGTCGATGGGCTTTTTCCACACCCCGGATGATTTCCACGCCATATCGTAAACGACGAGAAAAGGCTTAACGAATCACCACAGCGCGAGCCGTGATGTTCCGTTACAGGAAAGCCATGATGTTAAAATGGGAAACGTGGTTATAAAATATAGGGTGAAATGTATGGATGACAGACTAAGAAGGAAGAAAAAGACAAACCAAGTCTAGCCGACTAAAGCGCCACAGCTAGCATCGATGGCTGGCGGCTTGATGCGCTGTCACAGTACGGCGTCTGCGTCCACCGCCGTCAACCTGAAGTGGGGGTTTTTCGGGCGACAGGTTGGTGCCCCTCCCTGATGACGCCTATCGTCCTAGTACTTTTTTCAGTGGGCCAAGGTTCTGAAGAACCTAGAGGCTAGGGGCGTTGGACAAGGAGCACTGTCTTTTGGACCGTGTTAAAGGACTGTGTGGGGCTATCCGACGAACCATGAACGCGCCGTCCAGATGCGGTAACAAAGTAAACAAGGCGAGAACCACATCTGTTCGCCGCGGTCGGATCACCGAAATTGCAAACTAATTAATACCTGCAACCCGCCAGGACACAAGCGCATGTGATGCGATCTCGTCAAAAGGACTGCGCGCAACCTCAAACACTTCCGACCCGCGCGTGATTATCCACTCATTTGCACAATCATCCACTCTCTCCAGAATTCAGGAGCCCACGAAGTTAGGATGCTGGGCTGGGTTCTTAGACGAGGGTTGGAGGGCGCGTCTGGCGGAAACAGAGCAAATGCAGGTAAGGAAACCCAGCGCAACATTGTAGTTGCCTTCCGCAGCTTTTCTGACATCGTGATAGACGACACCACGCAGATTGAGCAGCCAGACACGCCCGCGCCTGTCTTTGCCGCCCGCGCGCTGAAAAGCGCCATCTTTGGAACGCCCGCGCGACCCGACGACGACAACACCGCCAACATGGCGCATCGCAGGGACGCAGACGACTCCGACGCGGAGTCCCGAACGCCGTTGAAACCTCAGGGCATTCTCCTCACTCCTGGAACCGGAACTTCTCGGCGAAAACGCGTCTCGTTCGGACACGACGTGCTGGACAATAAGAAAATCGACAACAAAAGAGGCAAGGGAAAAGATACCGACGAGCGACCCGGAAAGTTTCCTGACAGCTTCGCGGACACAGGCGGCGACTCCGCGAGCAAGCGCACCAAGTTGACGGAGGCCATGGAAAACTCTCGATGGAATAAGGGAACTGCGAGCTCACGAGAGTGGAGCCAGACACACACCGGCGCTGCTAGAAGTAATGATGCGGAGGACGAATGGGAGGAAGCCGACGACGACCAGTGCACACACGACGTTACGATTGATCTTAATGAGCCTCATTCGCGATCGGGCAAATATTGGAAGTCGGAATTCGAACAGTATCACCAGGACGCTAAAGCCGAGATGGAGAAATTGCTCAAGTACAAGCAACTGGCGAAATCATATGCCAAGATGAAGGACGCCGAGGCCATCGACCTGAACGCAAAGCTCAAAGAAGAGCAAGAGAAAGCCGCCCAGATGGAGAAGAAGATTTCCGAAATGGCGGCACAAATTGCATCCAAGCGCGCCAGCGGCGAGGAAAGGGACAATCCCCAGCTTATGAAGGACCTGGCCAAGCAGACTGCCGTCGCTGTCGAGTACAGGACACAGGTGAAGGAGCTGGCAGCCCTGCTGGAAAATCGCGACGGAGACGACGACGAAGGAGATGCACGGAGCAGACGCCGAAGGCAGGCCGCTTCTCCACGGACCCATAAGACGCTACTCGAAACACAGCGCGAGCTGAGGAAGGCTAGAGCACAAGTCAAGGAAAATGGTCAATTACGAGAGGAAGTTGAGCGGTTGAAGTCTGACCTCCTCTTTGCCGAGCAACGAGCAAACAAACTCGCGGAGGAGAACAAGCGACTAGCCGAACAACATCCTTTGAAAACCAAGGAGACAATCTCACCGAGCAGGCAAGTTGAGGAACTGAGAGAGGAATCCCGACAAAAGGATGAAGAGTTGCGCAAGCTCAAGTCCGATTTTGAGGCTTACAGGACCGACGCCGAGGCCACGCAAGAAGATACCCGACGTATCCTAGAAAAGGCAACCGAGAAAATCAACGAGCTAAAGAGAGAGATTAGAGCGCTCAAAGCGGGTTCAATTGAGGTGCCAATCGAGGTGTCCAAGGCGAAAGTCACAGCCGCTTCTTCAGCAGACCGCGAGCCTGTAGCAAGAGGGCATCGGACTCGGGAGAATGACCGCTTTGCTACAACTTGCAAACCCCGGAAGCCCTCGGTTGACACCGGCCGGCGAAGCCTCGACCTGGTGGAGTCTCTCGGCAGGAAGCTCAACGAGACGAAGTCCCAGAATCTTCGGGACAAGTATCAGCGAGACGCCGATTCTCTTAGTTCGGAAGAGGATGAGCCTGTGCAGGAGCCCCCGAGACGTCCCCAGTCCGAAATCTTCTCCAACCGCGTCAACTTGGACAAGCCTAAGTGGCGACCCTTCATCCCGCGATCGCCTCGCAACAGGGAGTACCTGGGGCCCGATCTGAACGACCGGATCGTGTCTTCGAGCGAGATCCCATCGGGAACTACCCCAGCACCGCGGCACAGGTTCTCGAGCAAAGAGAATAACCCCCCCATCGACTTGTTGCAGGATCGGTTCGCTCGACTTGGCGGCCCTGACATCGATGCTAGCACCACGATGGCGGCGAACATGTCAAAAAGCACACTACCTCCCGAGAGGCGAGCTGCAGCAATCGCACGGATAGAACAGAGGAAGGCCGACAAGAGACGTACGGCATCAGGCCAGAGTAACAACAAGGAGAATATGCGACCTCGGCGCTGACGGTTATATGCATGTATTGCGGGCGGTCATGTCCCTCGCCCCTTTTTTTGCTCTCTTTCTTTTGGAGTTTGGTTGTAGGAACAAGATTCAGTCATTGTACTAGTATAACTGTATTGGGCACAATGGATAGCATGGTGTTTGGGGGGTATCACGTCAACTCGGATTATTCAAATGATTCCAAGAACCTCGTTTCCCACGTTGTCCCTTTCTCGTTGCTTTTACTGTTTTGAATGCCTTTCAGCAGTTTATGCGCTAAGGGTTCCCTTGGTGCTGGGCACTTCTCCCTCCTTACCGGCGACACGACTCGTCGCCATCTTGACGGCCACGGCCAAGGCCTTGAAGGCACTCTCGGCACGGTGGTGGTCGTTCTCGCCCCTCAAGCAGTCGACGTGCAGGGTGACTCTGGCGCCCTGGGCGAAGCTCTGCAGGCAGTGGGGGATCATCTCGCAGCTCAGGTCACCGATCTTCTCGCGGCGGAGTCCGAGGTCGACAACACTGTAGGGTCGGTTCGACAGATCGACGACAGCGCGGGAGAGGGCTTCGTCGAGAGGGGCGTAGGCGTAGCCGAAGCGGGCGAGACCGGTCGCGCTGCCGAGGGCGGCGGCAAAGGCGTATCCGAGGGCTATGCAGACGTCCTCAGCGGTGTGGTGGTCGTCGACTAACATCAAGTGAGTGTAAGCGGGCGAATCTCGTGGCATGGAGACCGAGACGGGTAGACGAACTGTGCAGGTCGCCCTTGCAGGCGAGAGCCAGACTCCAGCCGGCATGCTTGGAGAGGGCGTGGAGCATGTGGTCGAGGAAGCCGATGCCCGTGTTGACGCTGATGGTCTGGGACTTGCTCGTCTGCGAGGCGTGCTCGGTGACGGCCGCGGTGAGCCTCGAGTCGGTGTCAGGTGGGAATGCCCCGCCATCGAGATTGATGGCCAGCTGGATATTGGTCTCGTTGGTGTCGCGGGCGAGTGCGGCCCATCGGGGAGCGTGGGAGGTCGGAGACATGGTGGGTGCGTTTACAAAACGTTGCAAGGTCAATACGGAGGGGTCTGTGACAATATGGAAAAGATATCGAGGATATCGCAAATCGAGATCGAATTTACCAAAGAATATTTTGGCACCTTTTTTTTTTTCTTAGTCACTCATCGACAGGCGCCGTCCGTCGGAGCTGCAGCTTCAGTGCCTTTCCGCGCTGTAAAGTGGCGGGGAGGAGACGTGGGGCATTGGCCAATGAAGGCACGGCGACTGTCATCGCACCGCAAGCGACCGACCGCGTCGCCGACCTCAGTACTGGACAGGGTTCACCGCTCAGGCCCACTCGGGGCGATGGAGCTGAGCCCCAGCGGCAGAAAAAATGCATAGAAAAACGCGAGGCAGGAAGGCTTCTCTCTCCTTCCAGCTTATTAAAATGTTCCTCCCATAGAGGACACGGGTCAGGAACATGACCAACGCGAACACATCAGCGCTGCAGCCTGGTGTCTCATTGGCTGTCTCCCACAACGCCTGCAGATAAAATACGGCAGCCTGCCAATTGCATGCTGCCATCTGCATCATCACCACTTCCTTTACTTACCTGCCTTTCTACCGCGCTGGAATAGCTTCTGGATTCTCAGGACTTTGACAAGATGTCGGAATTCCTAGATGTCTACTGGCAGGCGCCGCCTGTTGCAAGGTAAGCACAGCTCTCGCCCACCTCCGCCTCGGGATGCATATACTGACCCTCTCCCAGGACATTTGCAACAGCCGCCTTTGTCACGTCCTTGTCTGTTCTCTTGGGCATCGTGAACGGCTACTGGTTTATCTTCATGCCGGACTTCCTCTTCCAGATCCCGCCTCAGATATGGCGTCTGGGGACCAACTTCCTGCTCACCGGTCCCCAGCTCGGCCTGCTCTTTGACACGTACTTCTTGTACACCTACCTAACTGCCCTCGAGATCGGCAACCCAAGGTTCGCCAGACGCGAGGATGTCATCTGGTATCTCATGTTTGTGTGCACTGTCATCACGGTAAGTTTGCTACATCGTCGCTGCCTCGCGGCAGTCCGCCCAACATCACGACGCCCATCAGCGTCTCCGGGAAAGTTCCTTCACAACGCATGCACACGCAAGAAACATCACACTCTTGCTTCACTATTTTGCACCTCATATTATCTGCCCGCATAGTGGATACCCACAGCTATAGCGGTTCCTGGAAATGAGGAAGATTACCCTCACGGCGCGACCAGTCCATTTCGCTTTACAGGACTTGGCTTGTGGCGTGGGCGTGGTGGGATGTCTATGGATGGCTCGTGTAACCTATTCAATGTTGCTCGAGTGGTTTTTATAGCTCCCTACATTTTACCACCTGATCTTTCGGGGTTTTTTTTTCATTGTTGTCTTCCCAGCATTACCATGAATCATCCAGCTCCGGCCCAGGGGAAGCATGCGCTAATATCGCATACAGGCGCTCTGCACCTACATCATGGGCGGAGGAGCCTTCCTGCCGGCTTTGATTCTCGCCATGTGTCGCACCGTCACCCAGGACCAGCGCGGGATGAAGGCCAACTTCTACTTCGTCACCATCCCCGCCCAGCTCACCCCGTTCTGTATGATGCTCGTGTCGCTGCTCTTTCCCGGCGGGTACTATACCTTTATGCTCCAGCTCATGGGCTTCATCGCCGCTCACCTGTACGACTTTTTGTCCAGGGTGTGGCCGGAGTTCAGCGGCGGTCGCAACTTGATTCCCACGCCCGGTTTCCTCTCTCGTCTTGTCCAGACACCTCGTTTCAACCAGCGCGGCTACGGCACTGCTGTCCGCGGCGGCGGAGGCGCCTCGGCTCCGACTTCAGGCAGCAGCACTGGTGTGTCTCAGGGAGGCGGCGTCCTTCCCGACTCGTGGAGAACGAGAGGAGCTGGAAGACGTCTGGGTTAATAAATGTCACTAAACAAAGAACCATGATGATGATATGTACCATAAGAACAGAAATATGATCAATAAGTTGCTCACCGAGCTGTCTTCATCAACTTAACGCCATGCCTACATGGTTTCCTTTCATGCCATCATAACTCCTATGCTCCTAACTCCGTGATATCTATCTATCGAGGCAAATCCAAAATTGCCATTTCTTTCCCTGCCATATTCATTCAAAATCCGTAGAGTGTGCTTTTCCCGCTGCCAAGGGGCACATCCCGTTCCAAGTCATTCGGGTTGATGTCCCTATTCGGTGCAACTTGGGATATCACAGGTCCGCCAGCAAGAGGCTTGTCTTGGAACCTGCTTTCACACAAGCTCATCGGCTCGGAAATACACATGCCAACCACGTCGCCTCGCCCTGCGACTGGTGACGCACCTGACACGATTATCTGCGGCGGCGAGTACTTCTTCGGGATACGCAACCGAGGCATTGATGGCATAGCAAGTGATGGGACCTTGGTCAGCTGCTGCTGTGCTGGAGGCGGTCCAAGGGGTGGTGGTGGGAGAAGTGTGCTACTCCGTTGCGGAGGATTCGCCGGGGCGGTCTGGTATTGGGGCGGCATGGGCGATGCCGATCGTGATGCGACGGCTGGTGGGAAGATTGGCATTCTGCCCATGTCCATGGTGGAAGCTGGGTAATTCTGGTTCGGATTTGTTGCTGAGTGGTACGTTTGCCTACTCATGGCTCGCGGGATATACGCTGGATGTGTTGGAAGAGCACTGCCTGGGCCATGGTGTCCTGCGTGAGGATCAAAGTTGTAGCTGGCGTTGCTCCGTGCCACGCGATGTTCTTCTTCGTAGTAGTCACCATTATTCATGTGCTTCTCTTGAAGCTCATAGTTGAATGAGTTGATCGAAGACGATTTTTTGTGATCGGCAATCGGTAAGTATGGGTTGATGGCTGTGTGTGAGCTCGCGTTGCTGCCTGAGCGTGGCGGTAGGCCATCGCGATCGCGGTCCGCGTTCTCGCGTGCCTTTCTTTGACGACGGCAGTAGACGATGAAGAGACAGATGGCTCCGATGAATACAAGCCCACCCCCGACGGCGATACCAACAATGGTACCCATTGTCATGGTCGTTGCGGAGGCTCCCCCATCTCCTGGCATCGTCGTGTTTGCTGGCTGCTCTGTGATGTTCACAGGGGTATCAGAGAAGAGCTGTCCCATTAGGCCAATTACACTCCCGAGGGCGGGCCTCTGCTGGCATCCTGCCTTCAGCGCAATCAGGACTGTGTAGCGCAATTTAGTTAGTCACTTGCCAGAAGCATGAAGTCAGAGGGGGGAACATACAGTTGGAGAGGTAGCTTTGCTGTTCGCTGGACTGCAGACACCTGACACATGACCAGTAGCCGCTGGGAAACCTTTCGCCATCGGCGCTGCAATAATCGTACGTATTCCCACTATTGGATGTCGTAAGGGATGCCGTCAAGGCATTTCGGAGCGGCTCACACGCCGCTTTGATGGCGCAAGGTGAGTTGATTTCCGAAACAGCTTTGGGGAAGCTGTACAGGCAAGAATCAACGGCATATCGAATGTTGTCTTGTTGTATGTTAGCAGCTGTCAATATTGGAGGGTATGTTCAGGGGTCACCCTACGCAGGAACGACGCCGTGTCACTGTCTGGTCCCTTTGTTGCCTGACTCTTCTGCAGACAGCTAATGCAATTTTTGAACTTGATTCCGGTGCCAGTCGTGTGGTATTGTTCATCCTCGCAAACAATGTCGGATGAGTTTGTCGGCGATGCAGACGTGCCGATTGTTGTCTCGTTCGCTCCACCCAAACACAATGCCGCACAGTCTGATCCGGGTGTTACATCCAGCGAGAGTGCCGTTGATACGAGAGAAACGGCGGTGACCAGTCGCCAAATCGGCGAGATCATCATGTTTGCCTTGTGGACGGGAAGAGAGGGCGGAGGCGGGCCGTAGGAGGGGCGGGAGGAGAGTGCGGGAGGGTAGGTTGAAGTGATATGTCTTTAACAGCATAGCAGACGAACTCACATAACAAACGAAGATATGACAGCAGGTGAAGAGAGATATCCCACACACAAAGTGAGCATTATGACTGGAAATAAACAAAAACTGTTCCTCCGCCCAAGTCAGATGTCGACTTGGGGATTGCGGGAGATATAGAGTATCCCGGCATCATTGACGGGATGGAAAGGTTGCATTGCAGTCCTGGCCTCTGCAAAACAGGCGGCTCCAGACTTGCAGGCCTTGCCATCGCAGAAGACCTTCCGGGTCATACAGGTTGTGGTGTAGTGATGTGCATTAGTCTCAACCCGTCCGAGTGCTCAGTCCAGTCCAAAGGAGCGAAGCTTGTGGCACCTCACTCTGGAAGTCGAAAAAAAGAAGGAAGAAACCTATCCCTCATGCAAGAACCCCAAGACCAGAATCTCAGAATAGCAGCTCTAAATTGGGTGGTCAGTCGTCGACCAGTAGAAACCCCTGCTTCCCAACCTCCAAGGCCTGGATCCGTCGCTGACGAATTAGAATGGGGAGGCGAGAGTTTTCAGCGCCAAACAAAGAGCGATTGACCAGGGCTCAGAAACAAACAGGGACTCCGATTGGACGGGCAGGACGATAGAGCGGGAGAGGGACGAGAGTAAAACACCCGGGGGAAGATGGTTGAGTGGTCTTGCAGACGCCGGCCAAGTATGCGGCCTTCCTCCATCCTCACCCCTTTCTCTGTTCCAGTCATTGTCCTGCCATCTGACCAGTCACTGTCAAAACCACCCATGTACTGATGGGCAGCAGCCTGCCATTCCCGTTAATCCAGGAACAGAAGGAGCGGGGAAATCAGGCCACTCGCGCCAAGACGGCCACGAGTCCTTCAGACCTACATCTCGAAGCCAAGATAGCTGGCGGACTCGGGGGCAGAGCCGCGGTGTTTCCGGAGCGAGCCATGGTAACCAGCGCTGCAAAACTCGAACCCTGACATGTATGAAAAAACGCATCCCCAGAGTCAAAGTGAAGCACGGGGCTGATCCAGCACTTCAATTGAGATGGCCCTCGTAGGTAGTTCTTCCGGTTGATCGACTCTAGATGATGGGTAACAAATGTTCTTCCGGTTTTGAGCCTTTCTTGTTAGGCACCTTGGAACCGAGTCCGAGGCGCCGTGCGGTTAGGGGGAAGCTTAGGTTGCCGTTCAACCTTTACCAAGTCAAGCTCTCTCGGTGGTTTGCCTCTTTGCCGCCGCGGCGGTAAATCGGTCCATCCAGCAACTCGGGCTCTCGTTTCCCTTTCATTTGATTGGGGTCTCAAGCAACGTCCCGTGAGTAGCAACGAAGGATGTGATAGTGGCTGCATGACTTAACCCCTCGTCCTCTTTGGTTGGGTAACGTTCCGTCCTTGGCGCGAACTCTTCCGTCTTGCGCAGTGAACCCGGGAAGGGCATTTCGAACGTAAATTAGTACCGAATCACCCTGCAATTTCGCTTTTCCCTGTGTCCCAATACTCGTTGTGCTAGTTAGTCCAGTTGACCCAATTTAGGCTGGAGTCGATACCTTTACCCACACAAGAGAATACACAACCTTGCAGGTTCTTTGAGCTGTCTCAAATATCCGTAAACCCTGCAGTCTTTCGTGGGCTCTCTTAACATTATAGTTGGGAGATGCATACTGCGTCTTTTCAACGATGAGGCGAGCCATCGTTGATCAAATCCATCTGTGTCGTACTGTCGGTCCCCTGCGGATGTCATTGTGGCACGGCAAGATTCAGCAAACGTACAGATGGATCTTTGTTATGTATCACGAAGTTGAGTCAGATGTATTGAAATGAGCTTGATGTAAACCTGCTTTGTGCCTCATATTTCTTGTCACCATGTCCAAGGCGTCGTCTATCAAAGTCCCACCATCACCTCGTCACCATGTACGGCTTGGTGTATCGTAATCTCATCTAGTCGTTGGTATCATCGTAAAATTAAAAACCTGTCACTTGAAATTACTGACATGATTCAAATGAATTCCTGATGTGTGCTGTCAAGATATCCGTTGGCAGGGAATATATAATTTACCAGTCGCTGTTAAAAGGACTCTTGCTGTTTGTAGCTCATCATGAAGCCGGGGACTCTCCCCCTTTCTCCCTTTCCCTGTGCTACTTTTGGTAATATGTGAGGTCGCTTTTGGCTGCTAGGTGTTTGTGAAGCTATAAGATCAGGATGAACAGCCCATGCAACTCTAACAAAGCATCGTGACCTGTCATACGCAAGCGTCGCTCTGCTCATCTTAGTCTTTGTGCTTGAACTACAATTTATTCAACAGCACCGAACATATGAAGTTGAATCTCGGTCAATGCTTCCGAATGTGTACTTAGATACTTTGATCGGCCCTATCATTGTGCTTGGCCACAGTGTTCGGCTGATAATCCGACTTCGGTCCTGTCCTAGATGAAACCTGTGATACAAGCTTCATTTGGGACAATGTGCTACTTCGATAACCAAGCCCCAAGCCCTGAGTTCAGATTCGACCTCGTGTACGGACAGTACAATGAAATCGTGGACGTGTGGAAGATCTAGGGAACTATTTAACGAACCTCAGCTCAGGCTTCCCATCTGCTCCAAGAGAACACCTCTCACCAATAGTCAAGCTCCCTCTCAGTGCCAATCTCCAAAAATGTACACCCGCTCACTCATTACTTATGCCGTACTGGCCAGTTTGGGTTTGACTTCACCCGTCGAACCGCCTCAACCACAGAACCCCGAGAACTGGTCCATCATGGGCTTCCGACGTATCTGTGGCGAGGACCAAAGCAGTTGCGGATACAGCTTCCTCGTCTCCGAAGATCCGGCCAAAGCGCCCAAGTACTGCAACTTCGCTATCGATGCGACCAACGGGCTACCCGCTTACCAAACCGACTTCGCCGTTATCAGGTGCCCGGATGCCCCCGAGTACACCATCAACGGCGGCTGGGATGAGCGCGGATTCATCACCTTGACTGTCATCAACGATCAGAGGAATCTCCTGTCCTTCTTCGCCTTTAAAGACACGGAACTGTGGGCCGGTATCGAAGCCACTCCCCAGATTTCTAAAGTCTTCATCTATCCCATGCCCGCTAAGCGACAGAGTAAGGAAAGGAGGGAAGGGAAGTACAAGGAAAAGACGAAGAAGGAACAAAGAAAGATTTCGGAACGAGAAAATAAGGAGGGAGGCCTGGCGTATGCTTCAGAGTGGAAGCTTGTAGATGTTGTCAGGTGTGAGTTGAGGCCTCATGCCTTTGAAGCTGGTAAAAGTACTGACTATATTGTCGAGATGAGTTCAATGCCGGACCTTACACCGATAAGATCGTCATGATGTTTGGCATCCAGAGTGGCGACTCGGCTATCCAAGCCTGCCATATCAAAGTCCCGTTGTTCGAGGGGTTTCGGGCACTTGGCAAGAGTTTCTCCCACAAAAAGTGCAACCAAGGAGGCTGGTCAGTCTCCTGGGGTCACAATGACACTACAGGCACAGCAGTCATGACTCTGATGAAGTAAGAACAGCTCGCCATTCTTGTGGTAGGCCTAAAATAACATTCTCGGCAGCGAAAACAAGGACAGACGTGCATACTTTGGGTTCACCGAAGTCAACACCCACGTGCTACTTGGTGACAACGGACCGAACCCCGTGTCGAAATTGGAAATGTGAGAGATGAAGACAATGGGCATCCATATCATGCCGACAAGTGTATTGATGGGATGAATAATATAATGGGGAAGAGGGACAGCCCAGGGACTAGATGGCTTCTTGGCTACTTCTGCAGACTTCCATGGACGTCCATTGTGCCTCCCCAGACAAGGCAGTATTGAACTTGTTGAGGTGCCACAGATCGCCCAAACGGAGTGTTCTAAAGCTACACTTCGCATTACGTTTTCTGTATTTGCAAGAGTGATGAACTAGTATCTACTATGCCTCAGTAGAGGTTCATCGACGGTACTGTGATATCATACGAGGGGAGATATGAGGCAAGTAAAACTCCTCTCTGAAACAGTCGATTCCCCGACAACGCTTAGAAGATGCGGCTCATTTGGTGGCAATATCAACCAAGAACGTTGAGTTTATTCTGCTTAATCGAGGGCATTGGTTCGCTTACATAGTGGTTATCATCAGCAACAAGGAGAGTCGCCAGCTTCCAAGATTTTACATCAGAGAATGCCATTCAAGGGGTTATACTATCCTCGGTGCCTATGACAGAGTTTCAAGAAAGCGGCGATGGTTCAATACTAGGTAAGAGACGGAAACTGTATGCTCTCTAGGTTGGCCACCTTAGAATAGACAAAATCATGATAGGTCTGGCGTTATTCTGGTTCAGCAGCCAGTAGCTTGAGCAACATCCCGGACGGAAACAAAGCATGCGCCGTTTAAGGACCGGTTAGTCGGTGAATTCCGTCCATATACATTTCATAATAGACAGCTTTGCGGATGAACTTGGAGCAGTCGAGACTACGACGAATCACACATTGGTTCATTCCGGTATGACGTTTTTTACAAGCCCTTCATCCATTCGTACCATCCATCGTGATGCCCCTGCTGTCTGGGTGAAGTTCTTCCGGCGAGTTCAACGGAACGTGAATCTAGATTGGATGAATGGTGGGCTCATCTCATCCAAGAAAGTTCCGCAGAGCAACGGTTTTGGTTTCCTGTAACGTTAAATGACAATGGACCAAATGGGGTGAAATATGAAGCCTCAGAAGTCAGACTGGAACATGCAGGGAAGGGAAGAAGGGAAGCCCTGGTCTAGGATCGCCGGTTTCTACAGGCAAATGGAAGATTTCGAGAAAGACTGTATGTGACCAGTGGCAAGGAGCTAGGAAGTGTCGGCAGTTTGTGCTGTGCCGCTGGCAGGCAGGTCGTCCACGTGGGGGAGGGCAGATCACTAACGATCGCAACCGAGATTGCATCGTGACATATCGTCATACATCGTATGGGTACCATTATATATCATGACAGTGGTGTTTATCGTACTTGAGGACTTTGCGTAATGGAAGCGACTCGAGGTCAAGGACGTAGACTCCGAATCATGGGTTCGACTCAACTTCTGCATGGGGCACATGATGAATATGGCTCAGCTCATGATCAGTACACTGTCCTTTGCGACGAGCCTGTTTTCACCACTTACTACGCTTGAACCGAGCACGAGTGGAAGAGCTCATTCCCATCGCGTGACAAACTAGACAGAGTGTCACCAGGAACATTCGAAGACCTGCGCTAGACATAGACTCCATATTTACTGGTACACTCTGGGCAAAGGATATCCAAAAAGGAAGAGTGAAGTCAACTCTAATGTCAGAACATGAATTCACTCACCAGTCAACTTGGACCAGTCGCATAGCGCCCTCTGTGATGGCACCTTGGCTCCTTGTCGGGTTGGGTCTGGCGGTAAATGTCGCTATGCTGTTGGCTAGTTGCTGCTGTGTCATCCTACGCTACCAATCGCGCTGCTGAATCACACACATCGACCCTCGAACTCATACAGGGGGGGTGTCCTATCCGCAATTTGCGCTGCAGTGCCCTTGCCTAGCCTTTGCAGATCCCCCCTGAAGAAGGGTTTTACCGTTGGCCAGTGGCCAGTGGCTGGCGAGTTGCTTCACCAGGTCCGTGTCCCTGGCCCTCCCGCTCCCAGTTGCCCAGACATTTTCTCCATAATTTTCCCATCCCCCAGCATTTCCATAAGGGCTCTCTCTGTGTCGTACCTCGCCTGCACACTACACCTCGCGTCAGTATCTGGATCTGGCTTGTTTTAATTGCATTATCTTTCATACTCGATGCCCTCTTCCTTCCATGTCTCCGTCACTGTCGAGTACATTTGCTATCTCATCTAAGGCAACAGACCGTGCTACGGTCAGAGCGGCCTTTCAGGCCAGGAAGCGCAAGATCATTGTGGTTCTGAGCCACCAAGTTTAGGGAAGTAGTTGAAGATGAGGATAGGTTGTCTCCAGTTTGCCCCCCAGGTGGGTGATGTAAACAACAACCTCAACCGAGCCGACGCTGTCTTGAGCAAAGCCGATCCTGATGGGCTTGATCTTCTCGTTCTGCCAGAGCTGGCATTTTCGGGTAAGTTGTTTGCACGGGGGAGGATGAGCATTGGAGTCACGTCGTTGTGAGCACCATAGGAAAATATGCTGTTCAATACTATCTTCGTCATTGGCGTTCCACTGACACTGTCCATTTACAGGCTATAACTTCAAGTCATTACAGCATATTGCGCCCTATCTAGAGCACTCGGGCTCCGGAATCACGTCGTTGTGGGCTAGAACAACTGCCCTCAAGTACAATTGCAACCTGGTTGTCGGTTACCCAGAAAAGGTTGATGTCACCGACGACTGGCCAGCCAATCCTGAGTACTACAATGCGGCTCTAGTAGTAAACGAAGATGGCGAGACAATTGCAAACTACAGGAAAAGCTTCTTGTACTATACCGACGAAACATGGGCGTTGGAGGGAGACGAGGGCTTTTATAGAGGTCGCATCCCAGGTTTAGGACGAACCTCCATTGGCATCTGTGAGTACATAATTTCAGTGGCTGTTCAACCTAATACGCTTAATAACACTTACACAACTAGGTATGGACATTAAGTAAGTCATTTCTTTTATCTGGCGCGGCCAGCACTAACCCGAAGTAGTCCCTACAAGTTCGAAGCACCCTGGCATGCCTATGAGTTTGCGTTCCATGTCTTGGAATCCTACTCGAACTTGGTCATCGTATCAATGGCCTGGCTAACTCGTGAAAATGCTCAAGTGTTCACGTCTACTCCGCATGAGCCCGACATGGACACCTTGACTTACTGGGTGGCACGGTTGGAGCCGCTGATTCGAAACAATAACGACGACGAGATCATTGTAGTACTTTGCAATAGGGCTGGTATCGAAGACGACGCAGTGTATGCAGGAACGAGTGCTGTTCTCGGCGTTCAGAATGGCGAGGTTAGGATATATGGCATCCTGGGACGTGGCGAGAAGAAGTTGTTGGTGGTCGACACGAATGAGGCTCCCTACGCAAGGCTCGTCTATCGCCCAGAGTCCGAAAATGAGGTAGCTACTCAAGATGGCATTCCAGGTGCTACAGAGCCACAAGCGTCGCCTTCGACAAACCCCTCCAATGCGACCGCATTTTCGAACAACCAGGCTGGTAGCACAAGCCCAGCACCGCCCTCCGAGCCTTCGGCTGATTCGAAGACCGTCTCGGTCCGTTCGCACTCTTCCAAAGAATCGACCGAGCATACACCAGTGACTAAACGTACAAAGCCACCTAAAATCCTGACTGGTCAAGATATGCCTAACTCCCCTTTGCGATCTCCAGGCAGCCAGAGCCTCAACCTTCCAACACCCAGTGCCCCGAGCCCGACGCCATTCTCCACCCGCCCGAAACTCACCATTCCCGTCCAATCTCCTAAGGCGCGTGAACCTTTGAGCCCCGAGCTGAAGAGTAGCCTGTCGATCTGGTCTTCTCGTTCTCTTCTTTCCGACGACTCGGCCACGTCATATGAATGGATTTCTCAAGGCTCGCAATATGTGGAGGGCAATGAAGTCTTAAACCGTTATCTCGCAACGCCGCCAAGTGGACCGATTGTCGATGGCCAAGTCTCAAATGCTGAGGCGTGCTTCAGCCCCATCACACCTTTCGATGAGATGGTTCCGCCGCTGTTTCGATCCTCTAGGCATTCGCGGGACAACTCCGCTAGAAGGATCCCAGTTGATAAGAAAACAGTCGGACTCGACTCCCCAACTGAACTGAAGGCTTCCGAGCCCGATGAGCAAATGTCTTTGTTCTCGCGAAGAGAGGAGAAACCCATCAAGCACAGACACAACTCATTCAACCTTCGCACATCGATTCCCAAGAAAGGCGATGCTATATACCCCTTGGAAGCGACTCCTGGCCAACAAAGTACGGCCTCTGAACCTCGAGAATCCAGCAGATCAAAGACCAGAGACTCAAGTCGAACAAAGGCGGAACGAAAGGTCAATCCCGAAGTCAAGCGGAAAATTTCATCAGTGGCCTCAAAGTCTCATGCGGATATTCAAAGCAGAGCTTACGATCGCTTGGACACAAGCTCACCGCAGAGTGAAAAGTCGCATTCATCTCTGCAGCATCTTGACTTCACACCTCGACAAGACCATACTTCCCATCGAAGGCGGTCTCGGTCTGATGCCAGATCTCCAAACAAAGTAGGCAGTAGTCGGGACGATTATGAGACCGAAGCTCTGGGCTCTTTTCACAGCGCCGAGGATGTTGTTGGACGTCCTGCATCGGCCTCTCACATTAACCAATGGCAACGCCAACAACAACGGGCCACCGCTAGTCAAAGCAGTCACCGTAGAACGAGATCATCTTCGGATAGGAATCTGGATGATGTTGGCGTTAGAAAGAAGACTTCCAGCACAACTTTAGGCAACACCAAGACAACAGGGTATCGTGCCCTCCGTAATCAGCATTCTGACCTGTGCCTGAGCCACAGGACACTAGCCTTGAGAGAACATCAGCCAAGACTGTCTAGAGAAACGGGCCAGATCCAGAGAGCCGAGGCATTGAACGGCCCCACTTACTTCAACATCGGTTTGTCTTCTTTTGGTGATGGCAAACCCAAGCAGCGGGGTGGCTCCAACCCAAGAACAGGTGCATGGAGTCTGCTTGAGCCGAGAACTCCAACGGCCATGTTGGGTCTGCGGGACGAAGAAACTATTGTTGGTTGAGTGCGTACCACAGGCACCTGCATCTTTGCTCTCAAGGGGTGCGGCGGGAGACGCTGTAAACGCACATCGCAATGGATGCCTGAGTCGCACGTCCTAGATCCGCTATTCGCTTTCGAATTACGCCGTCATGTTGTTCAGCTTTGGTTCTCGGGTTTTACCGTCTCGAGAATCGTAGGAAGTCGGAAAAAGGATGGTGGAAAAAGCAGGACAACACACGCTGCAGGCAGAGAACAACGACAAAGAATATGTACCTGGTTCTGGCGGGCTGCTCAGGGCAGCATTGGGCTTTACATGCTTTATGACAGTTTCATTTAGTTTCTAAATGCGGTTAAGATGAGTCAACGCTCCCTGAACAGGTATCGGTTTCGTGATGGTGAACACCACTCTTACGCGGGCCTCGATTATCCGGGCGGTTGTTCATCAGGCATTTCGACCGTAGCGGTGCAACAGTAACGGCAGAACCACACGGTCGGGACACGACAAGATTTCCGCATTCTGAACAGGCCTGTTCGTCTAACCGCTGTGTTGATGATATGGACCAAACACAAAGCGCGGGAGACGGTTTACTCCAGAATGAGCGTCTTGGGTGGTATGCGGCGAACCATCAACCCCCGTCAAGTGGAATACCGAGTGGATGGCACTGGCGGTTGGAAATGCACAAGAAATCGGTTCTGTAGCATGAGCCGATGATCATGTTGATACGTGCTCAGAAGTGGATGTCGGTTTGCCTTTCGATTTCGGAAATGATTGTGATTTTCCAGGCCAGGCAGGCAGTGATGTTGAGTTTGGCTGTGAATCTACATCAAGGGTGTTGAAGACAGGCTGGGTACCCCATGTCTTTCTCCTCATTACGGGCGGCTAGAGCTGTCTGGCCGACCACATCCGGCAGACGACAAGCTCGCGCGAATGCCAATCACTGGGCGGAAGGGGAGTCCCGCAACTGAAGGTGATTGCAGCGTGTGAAATGTGGCAGGGATTCATGCAGCTCTAGCACCGTGACATCTGCCACTTTCTGAAATATGAGTGGCCGAACATTGGAGCGCCCATCTGCACGACGGCGCCACGAGGATAAGCACCGGACCAGGAGAACGAGGAAACAGGATTCCATCGCCCACTCAGCGGCTGTCTGCCACCCGCACAGCGGTGTGTTTGATGCGACCAGCCCAAGGGTTCTGGGCGAGCTCATTGCCCATCCTCTCGTTCTCTCGATGCAAGCTCTCGCTCGATGCAGCCAGTGACAGAGACCCAAGGCGGAAAATCTCATGGCTACTGCGAAGGTTTGCGTGTGCCAGTAACATTGGCATTGCTGTGCCACCCCAATACTGTCTCCCGCTTTGGACCCCAATCACACACACACCATCACCCGTCACCAACGAGCAGAAGTTGCTGTAGCCGGAGTGCTCCAACATATGGGTCCCTTCGCGCGTACCTGCCACCTCTCGTCACAATCACAGCGATCCCACCTCGTCTCTTGCAAACACCGAAACACTTATGAAGCTTCGTTCCGCATTGCCCGCGGTCTGTGAACCCTTTTCGTCAAATCGAGTATTCCTCTGTAGATCTTCTCTTAGCGGCTCCTTTGCCGCATAGCTATCGCCGCAAAAAGAAAAAGAAAGAAAAAACCTATTTCACCTCCGGCCTCTGCAGGCATGTAAGACAGACGCCTTGCCGTTCGAAACAGGTCTTATGCTGGTCTTCTCGTGGAGGCCTTCGAATCACCATTTGGCGACGATCCTCCATCGAAACGACAACCGCAATATTTAGGAAGCTCTCGCCGTTTCTTTCCAAAATGCTGTCCGCGACGGCCGCCCTCGTGCTGGGTCTTTGCCTGGGCCAAGCGTCGGCTATCCACGTGGCCAAGGGTTCACCTTGCGAGACACTCTGCGGCAACGTACTCGATGCGACGACGGAAAATGACGTTGTCTGCCGCGAGAATGACTACTCCGGCAGCGCTTCTGGTTCCGTGTACCAGCAATGCGTATCTTGCGAGTTGACGAGCGAATATTCGACGGCAACTCAGACAGACACCCAATGGCTCTTGTGTATGTCTCGTTCCCAAGCTGGCGGCCCGCGCTCGTCCTGTACTAACATCTTCAGACAACCTCCGATATGCCGTCTCGTACTGCTTGTTCGGATTTCCAGAGAACCCAGACGTTGGCTCGAGCCCGTGTCTTACAAGGTAAGCCGCCACCTGGTTACGCTGTCAGTTCTACCTGGTAACATATGAGACAGGACGGCTTGCGAGCCTTTGCAAAAGGCGGTAATGTTTGGCGAGCTCGCACCCAACAGCACCGAGTATGAATACTGTTCAGTGTGGGATCACAACCAGGTTGGAAGCTGCGCGGCCTGCCTTCGTGCCGGAGACAATCACTACTTGACCAACTGTAAGTTCGGCAGTCCTCAAGATTATGGCTTTTTGCTGAAAAGCCCCCAGTTCTCACCATCTTGGACGCCGGCTGCGAACAGAGACCGGCGCCTGGCGCCACGATATCTGTAGAAGGCTCCCCATTCTCCAAGACTCGTGTCAATATCACCGATCCAACGCCGACCAACACATATGTGCCGAACTACAATAGCGGTCCCCTCAGCCTGGGCGCCAAGGTCGGTATTGCCATTGGAGGCATCCTCCTCATTCTTGCCGTAGCCGGATTCTGCGTCGTCTGGAACGGAAAAAGAAGACGCAGAGCGTTCTTGAAGAAGCTCGAGATGAAGCAGCAGAGCGGTGGCCGCTCCGGCTGGCCAACCCCCCTCAACACCGCGGGCATCAGCGGTACTCCGCTCAGTCAGAAGCCTTTACGAAGCTGGGATGACACGCCGCAGAGCCAGGGCCCTTCGCGCGGATGGGACGACTCGCCCATGAGCGGCAACACGGAAGACAAACCTTACACGAGATACTTCTCGCCGTACTCATCTCAGTACAACAGCCCGATCAGCGGCACGGAGGCGCCTAGCATGCAATGGCCGGTGAACGACGCAAGACCCCCGGGTCCGCCGCAGGAGATCGGCATCGCGCTTGGAGGCGACGATCCAGAGCGCAGCAGGCATGATTCGAAAGGAAAAGAAAGGTCGGAGTCATATGAGCTGAGGGAAGTTGAGCCTGAATGGGACGCGAGACAGAGGTATCCGAGTCCACCTGTTCCCCAGCAGCCGGCGCATCCGATGTATGCGGAGCACAACCCAGCGGCTTATCATGGCCTCACGGAGGAGGACTTGAGAAGAGGATATGCCGTCTGAGTAGTGACGCGGGTAGGAGTGAAAGTTGGAAGGACCGGGAATAGCCCCTCATTCTGCATACTTTTTTACATCTTTTCTTAGCGGGAGTTTGGAGTTGGAAAGACCGATTGATCGCCAGCAGCTTTGAGGCTTGAAACAAGAGCCCTTCGGCGATAACCCTGAGATGTTGTAAGAGATACGACTCGAACGAATGAATGATGTCTAGTTTCAAGGCTCTGGTGCAATCGTGAACTTCTAGGTAAAATATTCTGCCAAATGTTGGATAGTTGATGCATTGACCGTTCGCTGTGAACAATATGACAACGAAACACGCCACCTCTTTGGTGGTACTGTCTCTGACCCAAGTTTTTGCATGAAAGACCTGCTGCACCTACTGCACTAGACCCTGGAAAGGCGGAACGGCAGCGAGTCGCGTCCGCCGCACGTGTGGCTGAACGTAGGCGGTGAACCAATGACGCCCATTCAATGGCTTGCCGGCGCCACATTGTGGGCCCCGACGCATTTTTTGGCAGCTTCCACCCCACAGCAGGAGAAAAAAAATTTGGATTCGGAAGCTTCAAGTCCTCCAACACCACGAGACCTTCCATTCCCGACGTTCGCGAGTACCTGCCGCCGCAACGTCAACACAGAATCCATTGCACCTGCAACGCCTCTCGTCGTTTCGGGAAAGTTCGGCAACAATGGCCATGGAAATCGTCAAGCACAGCGAGGAGGAGGAGTTCGCTATCAAGCCGCAGGCCTCGATCCCTCAGTTGGACACGAGCAGCTGGCCTCTGTTGCTCAAGAACTACGACAAGCGCAAGTCCCCTTTTCCCCTTGGACTTGAGCAAAACGCTCGTAGAGATCAAACAACAGCCGACTGACCGGTCTGTAGTTCTCGTCCGGACGGGTCACTTCACCCCCATTCCGGCAGGATGCAGCCCTCTGAAGCGAGACATCAAGTCGTACATCTCCAGCGGTGTCATCAACCTTGACAAGCCCTCCAACGTATGTTCACATGGCGCCGTCATGCCGTTGCGTGATCTAATGTGCTGACTATTCCATAGCCCAGTTCTCACGAGGTTGTCGCTTGGGTCAAGCGAATGCTTCGGTATGCAGTTCCCATTCCCCTTCTTGTTGTTTGAAGCAATACCCCGCGTCCGAGTCGCGCGATCAACGCCCCCCGAAATCGAACGTGATATCCCTTACGGCAATGGTGGCTTTCAAGAACGGTATTGATGGTGTCCGATCCGACAATCAGAGAGTGGACGGCGCGCAGTGAATCTGGTTCCTTGCGACGGGTCAAGAGCGCCGGGCGGGAAAATTTTCGACGGGCTCGCAGGCCCAACGACTACGGACTCTATCGTTTGCGGGGATTAGTCGCTGGCTTGCCATCTTGAAGGCTGCAGTCGCAAGCACATGCATGCCTCGCAGGATTATTCATCAGAACTCGCCTGGCCGGACCGTCGTGGGACTGCGACGCCTAGGAAACGCGGAAGCTGCCGTTGCCGCCAATCACTCAATAACACATGCGACGGAACGATTTCGAGGGGCATCGACGCATCGTTGACATGGCTTGCAGTATTGTCGGGAAACAATGCTAACCATGATTTTGTGCACAGCGTCGAGAAGACCGGTCACAGCGGTACCCTTGATCCCAAGGTCACTGGTGAGTCGCGTCCCACATAACTGTCTCGAAATTGTTTTGCTAACTTTCTCAGGTTGTTTGATTGTTTGGTTAGTAGTTACCACCAATCTCAAGCGGAGCGTTCCATGAGAGAATTGTAACTAACGACTCTCCTTAGCGTCGACCGTGCCACCAGACTCGTCAAGTCCCAGCAGTCCGCTGGTAAGGAGTACGTTGCCGTCATCCGCCTTCACGACAAGCTGCCCGGCGGCCAGGTCCAGTTTGCCCGCGCCCTCGAGAGTGAGTTGAATCAGACCCTGTTGCAACTGCCGAAGCAATTCTGACTCGCGATCTAGCTTTGACTGGTGCCCTCTTCCAGCGCCCGCCTTTGATCTCTGCCGTCAAGCGTCAGCTGCGCATCCGTACCATTCACGAGAGCAAGCTCATCGAGTTCGACAATGTACGTCATTCCGCTGCAACCTCGGAGCAACTGCTGACCATGCGTCAATCATAGGATCGTCACCTCGGTGTCTTCTGGGTTTCCTGCGAAGCCGGAACCTACATCCGTACTCTCTGCGTCCACCTCGTATGTTACGTGAATCCCCGTTCAGCCTTGCACTGATTGCTTACATGATTTTAGGGTCTCTTGTTGGGCGTTGGTGGCCACATGCAGGAGCTTCGCAGAGTGCGTAGTGGTGCCATGGACGAGACCAAGGGCATGGTCACCCTGCACGACGTGCTTGATGCTCAGTGGACGATGGACAACACCAGGGATGAGTCTTACCTGCGCAAGGTCATCTCTCCTCTGGAGACCCTCCTCACTAGCTACAAGCGTATCGTCGTTAAGGACAGTGCTGTAAGTCATCCATTGCAACCCCTCCCCGGACCCCTCACAGTCGATGCGACTTTGTGGGCAATGTCTCGGGCCCGAATTGATACATGAATCGCTGTTGCATCTGATGCTGACGTACATCACAGGTCAACGCTGTCTGCTACGGTGCTAAGCTCATGCTTCCCGGTCTTCTGAGATACGGTGAGTTGTCAACCCAACGATGTCACCCATGATTGACATGCTGACCCGATTTTTAGAGTCTGAAATCGAGGTTCACGATGAGGTCGTCCTCATGACCACCAAGGGCGAGGCTATTGCCCTCGGTATCGCCCAGATGTCCACCGTTGAGATGTCGACATGCGGTATGTTTTTCCGTCATCGAATGCACACGAACAGCCAATTAACAGAATGTAGATCACGGCGTCGTCGCCAAGGTCAAGAGATGCATCATGGAGCGCGACTTGTACCCCAGAAGATGGGGTCTTGGCCCTCTTGCCTCCGAGAAGAAGAAGCTCAAGGCCGACGGCAAGCTCGACAAGTACGGCCGCCCCAACGAGGCCACCCCCGCCAAGTGGGTGTCCGAGTACAAGGACTTCGGCGCCGTCGAGGGCGCCGCCGCGGCTGCATCGGCTGCCCCGGCCACGCCCCAAAAGGCGGTGGAGACCACTACCGTCACCACCAGCGTTGCAGTCACTCCTGCCAACAACGAGGATGACGGAGAGAGCAAGAAGCGCAAGAAGCACGAGGGCGAGACGCCCGACGAGAAGGCGGAGCGCAAGCGCAGGAAGGCCGAGAAGAAGGCAGCCAAGGCCGCGAAGAAGGCGTCCAAGTCGGGTGCTGCTGACGACGACGACGACAGCGAATAAGCTCTGGCTCGTTGCGTCTCCTCGATTGGCTCGATACCATGTGTTTCGTTGACAATGGTCGGTGGTTGGCTATTGTATCATAAAAAATGGCTTTGGCAAGTGGCGTTTGGTTCTGATTTCCTGCTGAACATACTGCGGACTGGCTGGATAGGAGTAGATAGGTCCTATATGAAAAATAAAAGCGACGGCTACTACTGTCGCATCAGTTCACGATTTCAACGAGGGCCTCTACCGTTTCGACAATGACCACAGGGCGCAGGGCCTGGGGTGAAGGAGCCGTTGAGCGAAATGTTGAAACGGAAGCACGGAAAGCCTTGCAGAGGGCTTGCGTACTCCCGGCACCATCCCGGAGGGATTTCAGACTGCAGCACAGTCGGGTCCGAGCCAACGTGGATCTCATCCGAACGAGTTTTGTTTGGAACCTCAGTCATAAACAGCGACGATATACGTGTTCCGTCCTTCGTCCCAAGGCGAGTTCCCTGCGAGAAAGGCCAGGGAAGCACCGTCACTCGGCATGTCTCAGGCCACATGCGTTGGCCAACCAAGAAAACAGCAGCAACTGCCACTGACCCTCCTTGATGCCTCGCAGAATTGGGACTATGCGACCACGAACACCGTGACTGGCTTGACTGGACGGTCTATTACTCGAGAGCGGATCCCCTCAATGCTCCCCTGAGATGGCACTCGTGGCAGCACGTCACCCCCGCCTGACTTGCAACCTCCCTTTACACGTTTTTCCATCGCCCCTCTTTGATGATCACCGACTGTCGGCTTGCGCCTCGATCCCCCTCGCCCTGCTTCGCCCATGCCCGGTCAGCGGGGCCGACACCGACAGTCGAAGATCCCCCGTCAACCCCCCGGTCACACCCCGTCG
>JAIMZG010000033.1:0-68536 GCA_020466075.1 Colletotrichum coccodes | reverse complement strand
GGGATGGTGGAGGTGAAGACACCAGGCGGATGAGTGCAAATAGATAGTGGTCAGTGGTGAGTCCTCGTTGAGTAGTTGCTACTGTATGTAGCTAGGTACATAGCTCGGATCGGAAAAAGGAAACGGAGGGGCAGATGGTCGTTGTTGAAATAGAAAGAAAACCAAGGGGGCGGCCCCCATCCAAAGTGCCGTCGTGTTGCGGGGTGTGGTGGGTGGCATGAACCGGCAGGACGGGTATTTGCCATGTTTTGGGATGGAATGAATGGCGGGATGGGAATGCCATTGGGGCGACAGCAGGAACAAAGGGTTTGCCCGAGTTCCTGTACATCATTAGGATGACAATGGGACGAGGACGTGTGTGTTTGTATGTATCCACGGGACCCGGACGCAAGACATTGGGGAATCTCTGGGGTTGAAGGCTGAAGGTCAAGCGGGTAGTTCGTCTCATTGAACTCCACCGTGCGTGTCTCTGGACGTTTCCAGACAGACACTCGAGGCTTAATCTCAAGAAAGCGGCGACTGCCTTTTGATTGCCAACCTCGCGTGGTCCCTCCGGTCATCGAGGTTCGGCAAGTGCCCTGACCATATGCTCCAGTAAAAGGGCACTTGGGATCATCCTTGATGCTTGGTGCTTTGCATAGAGCAGATATTTCCCAAGTACTACGTAGTAGAGGCATGCAGACGAGACAAGAGAAAAGCAAGCAAGGAACAGCCACGGCTGTCGTCCCCTTTGAACCGGCCAGTCCAGCCCGGGCGAGACCAAGCTGAGGGCGGCGCCTGACGCTTCTCGTCGTCATTGTCCGTGCCTCTTGCACCCCAAAGGGATGAGGGAGAACCAATCGTGTTCGCTGCGCCGAGGTCAAGGTGCGGCGCCCGCGTCTCTTTGCAACAACGTGACCCAAGCCGTGTTCTTCGGTCAAGGGCCGCCGCGGCGGACAGAGAATACCGAGACGCTGATGCCGGGGGTCGAGGAACGGTGAGGGATACGCAGAAGAGGTAGGGAGACGAGATATCTTTCAGCCGGCCTCAGATGCACCGTCGCACAAGTCTGAGGTAAGACGCACCCATGGAATTCGATGACTGGAACCGCCCGGAGACGTGGAACGGTTGAGCCCGGTCTGCTCTGTGCATACACTCTCTTTTCTTTTCTTTCCTTCTTCTTGGCTTCACAAGGCAGGTGAGCTGGTCGGTAGGGCCGGTGTCCGGAGGGTGCCGTTCCTCAATGTGCGTTCCTGAGGCTTATATGGAAGGACTTCCGTGGAGCCTAACTGTTTGGGGCCAGGTGCGGTGTGTGCTAAGACATCAGCCAAAACAATCGAAGGTGCGTGGAAATACGGCAGATTGTGAGAGAGGATGGCCAGTAGTAGCAAGCAAGCGGGCAAGCAGCAAAACCTTCCCGTCACCTTGGACTCTTCCACCGACTGTCTGTCTCTCTCTTCCTTCTTCCCCGCCTCCGGCTCCTCTGCCCAGCGATCGAATCGAACCTGCAACAGCCTCACTCCTCGATCCCTTCGGACGAATAACGCACGACATTGTTTTCGACTTCGGCCCGCCTCACTTCATCATTGCCATTGGGGTTTTGTCCAACATCAACGTCTCCTGCACAAACAACACCTTGTCTCTCCTCCCGTCCGGGGTACGCTGCAGAACCAAAAGGGGAGCGCATACATGGGAACCAGTCTCACCGACGACCACCGCCGTTACCACCTCTCTGCTGGTCCGATATAGCTTCGTTCCATCTGCATGCACCGCAGCAGCGCCGTTGAGCTCCTATTGGCCGCGGCACCTGGCCCAGCAGCATCACCCTCTCTGTCTCCTGGCAGGGCGCCCTCTCTCGGGATTGATGGATGCGCAGACCACGGCTCGGTTCCTATCTGTACGTACTACTTTGCATGCAGTCTTGTCTCTTTTATTCCTTCTTTTTCTTGTTCTTCGCATTCCCTTGTCCTTCCCTCTGAATGCCTCCTTTTGTCTTCATGTCCTCCGTTGCAGACCAAAGCAATCCCCTCCTCTCTTTGGCTTCCCTTTCCGCCGTCGCCTCTTTCTTCCCCGTCTCTTCCTCGCCCCCCTCCCTCGACTTGCAACATCCCGACTGCCAGCGGCAGGCAAACTTCCCACGCCAACGCACCCCTCCCTCCTTCTCCTCTCGCTCCCCTCCCAATCCCGTTCATCCATGCATCTCTTCGCTTGCTTTTCCCATCCATAGCCCAAAGCTCCCTCCGCTGACATTGGATATCTCGCTTGCCAACTAGCCCCGTCCCCAGTCTTCGACACCTTCCCTGCCCTGATCCTCCGTGGTTCCACAGCCCTTGCGCAATTGCCTGTCCGACCCCTGGAGCTTGAGACAGCCTTGATATGCATGCCGCGGTAGCACACTGGTCCAAGGACAAGCAGCAACATCCTTGGTGATCGATTCCACCTCGCCGAACATATAATCACCAATATCATTTAGCTCCCCCGGCTCCATCTCCGTTCTGGGTCCCTTCGGAGTCTGCGAAGAAGCGACGAAGAAAAAAAAAGAAGTGGGAAGAAGGAGAAGAGAAAGGCAAACCAATTAATCCCACTGAAAGCCCACCGCAAGCGCCGTCGCCGCATCGCATTTACTAACACCGCTTTCCTCCCCCTTCGCCCTCTGCCGCGTTTCCTCGCTTCCCTCTGCGCGCCACTCTTGTCTTCCGCAGACATTCCTTTCTATCCCCTCCTTTTCCCCCGCGTCTTCAGTCGGCCTCCTCATCGCCACTGCCACTGCCACTGCCGCTGCCGCTGCCGCTGCCGTCTCCGTCTCCGCACACCCGTCGCCGCCGCCCTGCTGCATCTCTCTCGAGGCGAATTTGCCTGCGCAGCTTTACCAAACGCGCTAGGCAACTACGGCGGTACCGTACGAAGCCAACTTGGCCCGTTGCCCCTCGAACCTGAACGGCCGCTCTTCTCTGCAACCCTGCATCATCCCACCTCGGACCTGTGGATCAACCACCAAAATTCCCCGCTCTCGACCTCCCATCCCGCCGCTGATCCAATTCTACGTCTCCTCCCGCTCCCTCTGCCTTGCCTCGCCCAGGGCTGGCGTGATTGTTGACCACCGCCGCATCGCATCGCAATTCGATACCCGCCCACAGCCTATTGGGTCAAGTCCGGTGCGCACCAGCTTGCCTCGCCGCAGGAGCTGAAAGTTTGTATTCCAGCGGTTTCCAGAGTCACCGACGACCAGCTGCCTTTGCGACTCGGACCCCCTTCCGTGAGACTCGACTTGCGAAATTCTAGGCTACCGGCCCAGCAACTATTATGCTTACTGTTCCTCGGCGGCACACATATCAGTCACGGAAGCATCACCAAACCGGCCACCTGTTGACTGTTGGAGAGCCAAAGAGGCGTGCCGGATAGGATTTGGGGAGACAAGACGTGGTGGGACGTCTAGGTGCAGCTTTGGGAGAAACAAGCTCGTCCAAGGGCGCACGTAGAATCACCATATCTCAGATGCGGGCGGTCTCCAAATGAGGACAAATCATGGAATGAGCATGGCACCACCGGGCATGGATGGACAAACCTACCACAACGGTGGTCACAACGTTACGCCGCACCTCGACTGGCCGCATTCCCGGAATCAGACATTGTCCGCCGACTCGTCGTCTCGCGGCATGGAACGGGCTTCAATAACGAACCTGCGCACCTCCTCCCGCCCCAACCATCCCTCGAACCCCACGATACGCGCCGTGACCCCCGAGTACCATCACCCCGACCTGTCGCCGACTCCGTCCGGAAACGCCGTTTTCGATCCGACTGCCCCTCTGCGCATGCCCCGCGGGTTCACCTCGACTTCTCCACAGACTTCTCCGAGATCAATCCCTGGGGACTTTTCGAGGCGGCAGGGCATGGTGTTCAACGACACGTACGGCGGCTCGTACGACAATAACTCGACTAGCCCACCTTTACGACAATCGAGCAACTTCCGCCCGAGAACACACACCATGGACGGCGCGCTGCGACAGCAGTTCATGAATGCCACCTCGAGGGATGGCCGTCAGCGCGTGGGATCGTTCTCTTCCTCCGGATCTCAGCCGCTGTTCGACGATGCTCGCTCTCCGCCTCCACCAATTGAGTCCTTGGGGTTTCCATCAGTAGTTCCCGCTCGCCATTCGGAAACTCCTCCGGGCGTCACAGCCGGTCTGAAAGAAAAGAAGCTATCAACAAAGCGACTCATCAAGCGTCATTCTTCTCGACCGACTTCCCCGCCGACCGCCTCGACCCCCTCTGTGGACTCGCTGCCTATCCCTGTGCCGACCGAGAACGCGAACAACATTCTACTAATGATGAAGAATCTGTGTGGGCGCATGCGGGGCGAAATCGAATTCCGGAGCGAACCTGCAGGGAGATGGCAGGTCGGTATTGCCTACGTTGACGAAGAGAAGGGAAGCTTGATGTTTGACTCGGGCCACGACGGACCCTTTCATGTCCCTCTGGTTTCCGATCTCCGCGGATGCCGGATAGCTCCCGTCGAATCACCCGAAGGAAAAAGGTGCCTGGAAATTTCGTGTCCCACCCAGCCCCCCTTGGACCTGCTACTACATCCACTTTTGGCGGACGAACGAGACCTCTGGCTCGCAGCTCTACTATGCTGGCAACAGCTGCGACCCCCAAAAGTGAAGCTTTCGAGTGGAAATCGTGGCCCGGCCCCTACGTCCCTACGTCCAGCAGTCAGAAGGCGCGGTTCCGAAAACGGGACGAAATCAACCAATGCACTCATCAAGGTCGGACAAGTGAGGCTTTGGGACAAGGGATTGGCAAGCTCGCCAAGGGCCATTGTCAAAAGACCTTCCACACGGGATTTGAGGTCGCCGACTACTTCTTGGCGGGTTGTTTCCTGCCTTCTACAAGAGAATGGCGAGATCCGACTCACTACGAACGATGGCGACGCGGTCATCGCCGTGGTTGAGCTGTCACAACTATCCCGGTGTGCCATTCAACAGCTCGACCGGTCGGTCCTTGACGAGGAATACTGTATCGGCATCTTCCCGCATTATTCCCCGATATCCACTCAGTTATCCATTTTCCGTCCCGTATACATCGCCCTCGAGAACCGATTGCTGTTTGAGGTTTGGTTCGTCCTTCTTCGAGCATTCGCGCTGCCAGATATTTTCCGATTGGATTCGTCTTCGGCAGAAGGGGTGGTGGAAGTGACAGATCTGGAATCGGACCTCCCAGGCGAGATTTTCAGGATCGAGAAGACGATCAGCTTGCGAGTGACGGAAGCAAAGTTGAAACCAAAGAATTGCTCCCCCGACGTCGGCTTCAATGACCGGCAGCCCAAAGATGCGGATCCTCTAATGGGCAGCTACCTGACCGAGGTCATCTTGGACGGCGAGGTCCGCGCGCGATCCATGATCAAGACCGGGACCAAGAACCCTTTCTGGAGAGAAGACTACCAGTTTTCGGGCCTTCCGCCGAGCATGCCGTTTCTGTCCATTGTACTAAAAAGAGTGGACGGAAGCCTCGAAAGCTTTAGCAATCATTTACAGGCATCACTCGGACTGCTCAAAACGGGCAACCTCACAGAGGTTCTCTGCGGCTCGGTTGACATCCCTCTGGACCACGTCGAACCCGGCAAAGACTTTGAGAGGTGGCTTGAGATATACGACGAACGGCAGCAAGTCATGGGTACAATGCTTGTCAAGCTTCACCACGAGGAGCTTGTCGTCCTCCACTCCAAGGAATATCAGGCGCTGTCAACACTGCTTCACAGTTTTCCATCTGGTCTCACCGCCCAGGTTGCCGAAGCACTTCCTGGCAACCTGCGACGGCTGTCCGAAATTTTCCTCAACATATTCCAAGTATCTGGCCATGCAAACGAGTGGCTGCAGACACTTGTTGAGGATGAGATTGATGGCATTGGCGGCAGTCTGAACCAGATGAAGAAGTACCGGTTCAGTAGTCGGTTGAAATCCAACGAGTCCATGGAGTCGTCCAGTGACAGAGAACAGATCCTTCGCGACATGGGCAAATCCCTCGCTGGGGAAGCCAATCTGCTGTTTCGAGGCAACACCCTGTTAACACAAGCTTTGGAATTCCACATGAGGCGGTCAGGGAAAGAATATCTTGAGCAAATGCTCCAGGCCAAGATTTCCGAGATCAACGAGACCAACCCTAACTGCGAGGTCGACCCCAGCAAGCTCAAGCCTGGTGAAAATATACAGGAACATTGGACTCGGCTCATCCAACTGACCACCGAGGTCTGGCAATGTATCTGCAAGGAGCCCACCAAGTGCCCGCCAGAGCTCCGGTCGATTCTCAAGTACATACGAGCGGTCGCCGAGGACCGCTACGGCGATTGGCTGCGCACTGTCACCTACACAAGCGTATCAGGCTTCTTATTTCTCCGCTTCATCTGCCCTGCGATTCTGAGTCCCAAGCTCTTCGGATTGTTGAGGGATCATCCCAGACCGCGGGCACAGCGAACGCTCACACTCGTCGCCAAGGCGCTCCAAGCACTTGGAAATCTCTCCACGTTTGGCAAGAAGGAAGAATGGATGGAGCCGATGAACAAGTTTCTGGGCTCCAATCGCCAGTCAGTGAAGGACTACATCGACACTATCTGTTCTATTCCCGTCGAACGCAACAAGGTCGCCCTGGGCCCGTCCTACTCGACCCCTATCGCGATTCTCGGACGTCTGTCACCGACGGCTCGCGAAGGGTTTCCCGCGCTACCACACTTGATCGACCATGCACACAATTTTGCTGCCCTCGTCAAGATGTGGACCGAGGCCAACCCCATCGGCAATGGCGAGATGGCCAAGCCTGTGACAGGCGAGGATGATATCCTCATCTTCAACGAGATGTGCATCAGCTTGCAAGAGCGCGCAGATCTCTGCTACTCCAAGATGGATGGCTCTTTTCATGAGACGGCCTCTCCTCCCACCTCCGAGTTCGCCGACGCGATGGAGCACAGCTCGGCCATGTTGGAATCCATGAGTCTTTCAACCCATCATAATAACAACTCAGGAACGAACTCTGCAAACAACTCGACGGTCTGGTTTGAACAGGACCAGTATCAGCCTCCCGGATCGGCCGGCAGCGATGTACTGGTTGATGCCCCTTCGCGTCGGAGCCGAGAGCACCGTCGCGGTCGTGACTTTAGCTCCTTGAGGCAAATGTCTGGGCACTCGGAACATTCATCTTCACACTTGGCCACGCTCAAGCGTAACGGGAGGGCAACCCGCCAAATCCTATCCGGCATCATGAAACCATTCGCGCGGAGCGACTCACCTGAGTCATCGCCATCGGCAACCCGCGGCAAAAACCTCGAGCGGTCCTGGAATGCTGGCTATTAATGAGCACACTTATCTTGAACCACTGCCTACGATTACTCTTTCTCCCCCTTTTTCCACGGCGAAGCCCGCGGGGTTATTTCAGCCCCCTTTTCTTTTCCATTTTCTTTGTCAGCTACTTTTCACACACGAACACGAACAAGAGGCCCATGGCTCCATGACGAACAAATTCTCTGCATTATTATGACGAGGAGGGCATCTGGATACGCGTACTCGGAGCGTTAAGGACGGGGGCGGTCGGTCAACTACATTTCTCGCTCTGGGACGGAGGCAAGCCGGGTTGAATGGGTCAGCAACTTCGGCGTTTCTCTGTTCAAAAACATTTACCCAAGGGAGCTCGCTCGGAGGCTATCCGGCGGGCATTGGTAGGCTGGGCGGTCCTATTTGTGATTTATTTCTTCTCCAACCTTCCCTCCCTGGTCGCTCGTTGGCAGCTTCCCTGGCGTGCAAGGTAGCAAGCCGCGTAATGGGACACGATGAATATACCCCCAAGACATGTCATGATTAGCATTGCGCGTGTCTTGCCCCCCAGAGATTCACGAGACCCCGCACACCAGCATATATATATACTAGTAGAGCAAAACACACGAATATACAGCATGTGTATAAGTTGATGATATTGAACTGTCAGTCCGAGGTATCTGCCCGAGTCCTTGATTTTTCTTGTTGTGCCCCCCCCCACCCAAATTCCGGCATCTCTGTACGCCCCCAATGTTGCAATGAATCAAGAGAATTCCCTCTGTGTTTTTGTCGCTCAGAAAATCATAGAACCATCATCCCTCATCTTGGCATCCTGCTCTACGCTGGGTGCCGAATCTCGTCTCCTGTCTCTCTCCACCTTCGTGCCCCCAATCTATTGGAAAAACTTCTTGTACGCCGCCTTCTCCTTGGCGGCACGGGCGGCAGCCTTCTGCTTGACGGCGTTGAGCTCGTTGAGAATGGCCTTATCATCCGGGACGAGCTTGTGCGCCTCCTCGAGGTCCCTGACGGCGGTCTCATCGTCCTTGAGGCGGACGTTGGCGAAGCCGCGGCGGTACAGGGCCTTGGCGCGGTCGACGTCCTTGGTTCCGGGCACCTCGAGGGCGTAGGTGGCCGATTTGGCGGCGTCCTCCCAGGCCTCGAGCTTGAGGTTGAGCAGGGCCGAGTTGTTGTTGAGGGAGAAGCGGAGGGTCTCAAGGTCTGTCTTGGTGGAAGGGGGCTCCTTGTCGAGCTCCGGATCCTCATTGAGGTAGCGTAAGCCCTTTTGGTACTTCTCGAGGCCGAGGTTGAAGTCGCCGGCCTTGAAGGCCTTGTTGCCGAACTCCTTGCAAGCGGTGGCGATCTTGAGGACCTCCTGGGCGTCGGGTGGGTTCGCGCAGTCCTCGGGGAAGTCCTCGTAGGTGTCGCCCATAGCGTCCGGGGCCTTCACGTCAGCCGCGAGAGCGGCGTCGCCGGTGAGCTCGCCGCAGTCGGCGATGATAGCGTCCTTGGCAGGCTTATCAGACGCCTCGGTCGGGAGGTTCTCGATCTGGCGCACAACAGACTTCCCATTGAGGACTTCGCCAAAGACGACGTGCTTGTTGTCGAGATGGGGTGTCGGAACGGTGGTCAGGAAGAACTGGGAGCCGTTGGTGTCTGCAACATGAATGTCAGCAATGCTCCCAAGCCCTATTTTTACCCACAGCGAGCTACTTACTAGGTCCAGCATTGGCCATGGAAAGGAGAAAAGGGCGGTCGTGCTTGACGGGGAAGGCCTCGTCCTCGAACTTTGCGCCATAAATGGACTCGCCGCCGGTGCCATTGCCGGCGGTGAAGTCACCACCTTGGATCATGAACTGCTTGATGACGCGGTGGAAGCTGGACCCCTTGTAGTGGAGGGGCTTGCCGGACTTGCCCAGGCCCTTCTCGCCGGTGCAGAGGCAGCGGAAGTTCTCGGCCGTTTTGGGTACGAGGTCGCTGTAGAGCTCCATGGTGATGCGGCCGGCGGACTTGCCTCCCACGGTGATGTCGAAGAAGACGCGGGGGCGCGTAGGCTTGGTCTCGGTACCCTCGGCAGACATTGTGATGGTATGGAAGGGGGTTGTTGCTGATTTGAGCTATGCGGAATACAGTACGTTTTGTTGGCGAGTGATGCTGGGAGGATGGGCTCTGTAGGTAGAGCGAGGTGCGGGGTAGAAGTTCTGGTCACCGCAAGATGTCTCTAGAGATTCGGCGTAGCTGCTGCCGTTTGTATCTGAGCTTGCGAGAAGCTGTATCTGGTTGCAGATTTGGTCGTAAAGTCAGGGCTTGGAGAGCTGAATTGTAAAAACACGCCTGAGAAAACGAAAACCCAATGGATGAGGCTACTGCTGGTGATGGCGGGCGATAAATGCTCCAGCGCAAAGCTAAGGTGGGGACCACTGAAAGGTACGATAGAACTTTCTGGATCTGAGGCCTGGTGCGGGGCATCCGCCAGGGGAAAGCACCACTGGTTTGCTTGGTTCGCCGGGAAGGAGCAACAGCTTTTCAGTTCGACCAATTAGAATCTTGTATTCTACCAATGCCTCTATCGACGGATATCTCACCTCACTTTCAATATTGTTGCAGTTCATCGATGCCTAAATGGAGGTTTAAAGAACTGAGACAACTCCACATAGGCTGTACTGCAATCTCCCTTGTTGGCATATAGTCGGAACCAGACGCTACTTCTCTGTACGAGTAAAACCTCTTTCCATGTCGACGGATCCCACCCAACGCTATCTAGAGAGTGAGAAACCCGACGGGCCTTCTATTGTGTCCCACTATTTCCCGGTTTTGGTGATCTATGAGTTTTGTTTATGAGAACAAAACCTCCATAGACACATATCAGATGCTGTGTCTGCGGGCGTGAAGCAAACCTGTTTGTGCCAACAGAAGACTAACACGGCATTCCGAACCCCTTCCGTGCGCTCTATCCTATACGGAATACATCGTATTCTAGTAATCTGCGGTTGCTCAAGGCTTTGGTGGTGACTCTGTGCTCAGCTCAAATGTAACCTAATATCGCAAGTCAGCTGCAACTCCGAACGTTTGAGAAGGGTCTGAATGGGCACCTACCGGGCCGTCATTGATCGAAGATACCGCCATCATGGCCTGAAATCGTCCATCCTTGACCTTGTCTGTCGCGTAGTTATCCTGCACCTTCTGCAGGAAGTAGTGGTAGAGCTTCTTAGCATCTTCAGCCGGTGCACTGAGACGGAAGTCGGGCTTGTTCTTGACAATCTTGGCGAATAATGTGAATTGGGATACTGTGATGAATGTTAGAAGGACCAGTTAGGCGCCTGTCGAACGGCACTTTGCATACCACAGAGGACTTCTCCCTCAATGTCCTGAACAGACTTTTTCCACTGAGACAGGGTTAGAGGTAGGGGAGGTGAAGTATAGGGGGATGGGCAAACGCACCCTGCCGCCGGCCTCATCATCCCACATTCTGAGCTTCAACACCTTGTTTGCAAGATTCTCGGCATCTTTCTCAGTGTCACCGGGGGCGACAGCAGCGAGGACAAGGATTCCCTTTCCTATTGACGAAATGACCTCGTTGTCCACCGTCACGGAGGCGGACAGAACCCGCTGGACAATGGCTGGGGAGAACGTGTTAACACATCACGACATTGATACGTAGCCCAACTGCAAGAGCGCCTTACCTTTCATTTCCTACCACGTGCAGTTTGACCGAGAATGCCTCGAGGCACTGACTGTGCGGTAGCAGACCGGGTGGCTTCGGAGCCAAGCTGATCCGGTTCTTCAGGCTCGGTGTGATTGACCGAAGCGTGGATCTGTTCAGGCAGATTCCCAGGTGAGAGCAAAGGTCAAAACACAAACGAAGCAGCTAATTAGAGCTGAGGTGTCAATGTCGTCTGAAAAAATTAACAACTGAAAACCTTCAACCGAGCGTGCATCAAACTACATGGAAAAGATATAGGTTCGTAATGATGGTGCTCTGAGGGCCAATGCTGTTTAGTGTGAGCAAACAGGGGATGTCGAGACCAAGGTTTGGTTAGTAGCGAACAACTTCCCGAGGAGGCATAGCCTGCTAAGCAGAGCAAACCTTTGGTGCTGCAGGTACCCCCAGATGCTGCCCTGGCACTGCCTGGGGGCTTGACATCAGTGGTTTAAGTGTTGGTAGCCGGTCTTGCATCCCTGACATGACTGAGAGTGGCAGCTGGCAAGGCTGGGCTGGACAGTGGTCCGTGTCATCATCTGTCACGATGCGAAGTAGCCAGGACCTTCCTCAGTTAAGAGAAGAAATGACATGCACTTCCTATACCTGCATCTCCGGACCTAAAAGCAAATTTTGAGGCTTCATAAAGCTCAGAAAATACAAAAACACAATACTCTTATGGCGTCATAAGTCCTTGAATGTCCAAAATGGCCCACCTGGAATATTTCCACTCTTGTTTGTACTTTTCTCTCAGTCTCACCCGCTAGCGTAAAGTGGGTACACTGAACATTTACCTCCCGCACAGCAACCGCCCTCCAGCTCTTTCTTCTCCATGCGAAGAACCTCAACCCATCAAACGCCTCGCTGTCGGCAAGCAAACTTGGATCGCGCTACCAACGAACGCCGGTATATACGGCGCAATAGTCGTCACACCCGAGGGAAAAAATACTCCCTATAATCCCCCTCCATCGCGCCCATCGACCCTTTCGACGGCCGCCTGCTACACGAGCACAACTCTGAGTCGAAAACCATCATTAACCACCACAGACCTGACACACCCGACATACCCAACCCTTCGGTATCGAGACACGTAACCTGGCCTAGTCATTCCATCAGTCCGATACACAGACAGGAAAAATGGCAGCACGAAAACTACAACAAGAGGTCGACAAGTGCTTCAAGAAGGTGGCGGAAGGCGTTGCCGAATTCGAGGCCATTTACGAGAAGATCGAGCAATCCAACAACATCTCTCAAAAGGAGAAGCTAGAGGACAACCTGAAGCGCGAAATCAAGAAGCTCCAGAGACTCCGCGACCAGATCAAGACATGGGCGGCAAGCAACGACATCAAGGACAAGGCTCCTTTACTGGAGCACCGCCGATTGATCGAGACGGTTGGTCTACATTGCCCGGTCGCGAGCTCTCCCCGCGGTCCTGCTAACTCTTCGTGCAGCAAATGGAGAAGTTCAAGGCGGTCGAGAAAGCCATGAAGACTAAAGCGTACTCCAAGGAAGGGTTGGCCTCTTCAGCGAAACTCGATCCCCAAGAACAGGCGAAGGCGGAGGCAAGCGATTTCCTGAACAACATGGTCGACGAGCTGGAGCAACAAATTGAGACCCTGGAAGCCGAGGCCGAAGCGATACAAGCGACCATGAAGAAGGGCAAGAGCCAAACTGCCAAGGCGGAACGAATGGCCGAGATCGAGCGCATCATCGAGCGCCATAAATGGCATCAGGGCAAGCTCGAGCTTATTCGGAGGTCTCTGGAGAACGGCGGGGTCGATACGGATCAGGTCACCGATCTTGAGGAGACAATTCGATACTATGTTTCAGACGGCATGAACGACGATTTCATCGAGGATGAAGAGATGTATGAAGAGCTCAATCTGGACGAGGAGGAGGGCGTATACGGCGTTCCCCAGGACGGCGACAAGGGCTCGTCGCAAGATGCGCAGTCATTGACGGAAGAACCTACACCGGAGCCTGAGGTCGTCAAACCTCCTCCAAAGCCGAAGGCAGTAGCGGAAGCATCTGCATCAGGACGGAGGTCCAGTGCACAGTCAAAGTCCCCCCTACCTGCCTTGGCGACTTTGCATACGCCATTACAGACTATCAGCAGCAACGGCTCTACAAACGGACCGACCATGAAGCCGGCATCTGTCCCTGCAAGACCTGCCGAAGGCCTCAAATACGCATCTGCAGCAGCTGCGGCGGCGGCATCAGACAAGATCGGCATTTCCCCCTTGCCGCCTCCACCAGGCGCTGCACCCATCACCACAGGCACCCCAACTACGCAGTCGAAGAGCAGCGTAGCAGGCTCCCCTGCGACAACACCGGCGCACCCTGTCGTGTCGAAGGAACCAGAACCCAAACAGACCGCTGCAGCACTCTCAGGGAGCGCGAGCGAAACCCCAACAACGAGTGCAAAGGCGATACCGGCCCAGACCAAGGCGGAGAAACGTGCGCTGAAGAACCAGGCTGCGGCGGAGGCATCGGCAGCAGCCAAGTGTGAGTGTTTGCAAACACATGGGTAACTACTTGACATACTAATGTTCTCAGCATCCCAAACAAACGGTACCGCGAATGGCGTGAAGCCCGCTGTCGAAGTGGAGGAAGAAGAATCGATATATCATCTTCCTTCCTCCTTGCAAGACCTCGTCGAGTCATTCGAGACATCTCGCAAGAGGCCAGCGCCATTCTCTTCGCCATCAACGCAGCGCATGCTCCAAGCGAGCCAGGCCATGTGCCCCGACATTATGGACACAGACGTGCCCAGGACTTACCGTCCCGAGCTGCGTCTGAACTCAACCGGTGTAGGTTTTCCTCAGGAGCCGCTTGCGCTGTTTGATGACCCACGGCTGTACTCACGGATTGACCCCGACACTCTCTTCTACGTCTTTTACTACAAGCAGGGCACGCCTCAGCAATATCTGGCTGCCAAGCACTGAAGGACCAGAGCTGGAGGTTCCACAAGCAGTACCAGACCTGGTTCCAGCGCCACGAAGAGCCGAAGAACATCACCGAGGAGTTCGAGCAGGGTACATACCGCTTCTTCGACTACGAGAGCACTTGGTAAGTCGTCACCTGGACCGATGATGAGTTTGAAGCAGCAACTGATGAGATGTGCAGGATGAACCGTAGAAAAGCGGACTTCAAGTTTGCGTACAAATTCCTTGAGGACGATGTATGAATAGGCGGTAAGGGTCACAGGGTTTCATGCCAGGCGTAGCCTCGAATTGGGATGGGGGGCCTCGAACCATCGGTATCGGAAGGAACGGCGTTGCCTCGTTTTTGCGGAAACATACCACCAGGGCCCATCTGGCTTATCTTTGTTGAAGTACACTGAGTATTGACTGGCTATGAAAGGGGAGGCGAAAGGCCGCCTCGATTCAACGTATGCGTATGAAGACAGCCCACCTGCAACCCGCGTGACCATAGATGAGCATACCTGGCGCAGCAAAGGCATACGCCCCGTCATGACATCTTCCGCCCTAACTTCTAGAATCGAAGTAAGCTCCGGTCCCTGTCTGACGGCATGCATTTTACCGCCGAACAGGGTTATTGCTTCGCATATCAATGACGGCCCCCCTTTCCGGGGCGGTGGTTGAGACTCGGCCGGAAAAAGTCGAGAAACAAATCCAGTCCGGGCACCCCGTTTGTTGCCCCGTTTAGACCCATCTGGGCGACAAGAACTGTGGCCACCTGCGGGTCGGTTGGTGAGTTACTCCCCGTGATCTACATTATATGGCTCGTTCATCCGGGGCAACGAATTGGGTTATGGATGCGCCGGTGGGCGGTCCGAGTGGTTTGAATAGTCATCGAGGCTGAGGCATTGATGACGAAGCTCCCTTGGGAGAGGGTTGCAGTGAAGCCCTTCAACGATGGGCAAAGGCGTTGTCGTTCTGCAATAAACAACTCCGCCACTGCTCGCATCACAAGCCGGGCGAAGAGACTGGAAAGGAAGTTCACATGAAGCGAAATGACTGGACGAACGAGGGCCATCCAGGGCAGTCAGTGGTGTTGAGGCACCGACACATGTAGGTGCAGGGAAGAAGACGCAAGGTAGTCGTCAGCCTACCGGTGTAAGGTTGCAAGTATTGTTTCCTACCTTAGTGCAAATAAGGCAAGGTAGTTGCGTTCGAGAAGGTGGATGAGGTACGCTGTGGTAAGAAGAAGGTAGTGGGGCTCGGAACGAAATGCAGCAGGCCTAGGTCATCACCTACCGCGCTTGCCAAATTCGGATAAGCGATAGAAGTTTTCTAGAAGGCCCCTGGGGCCCACCCTGATGCCCCGGGTACACTGCCAACCTTCCAACCTTCCTTTCGTGCCTTCCCAAACCAGCCCAGTTCCTAGGGTAACCCAGCAGCCAGGCACGCTGGATGAGCGGATTGTCCAGATCATGACCTTGCCTGGACTTCGTTTTGGCCACCCACAAGACATCACTGCAAACAACGACCTCATCGGAACCCACATCTTGACATCCTCGAACTCCAACAAACTGCACCAACTCCGTTTTCTTCTCTTCCAGAAAATGGCTCGTCCGAACAAAGTCTCCATCGGGAATGGATCCTGCCCCTACATACAATATGCGCCTTTTTGAAGATCCAACACGCAGACGAGCACCTCGCCGACTTGCTTCACCGAGTCAATCCGCACCGTCTGTCAGCCCGGGAGTCAAGCGCGCAGCCGCCCTGTATCCCCCTCAGTCTCTGGAAGGAACCCGATCTGTTTTTTTTCTTTCTTCCTGCTTTTTGGGGGGGAGGGGTTTGGCGCACATCAATCAAGGCGCCTATTCTAAATTACTATGGTCGCCTGACCCAAGGTGCCATTTGCGCGAGAAACCAGACAACACTCTGCACTTCTCACTCTCCCTTGCAATTGACAGTCATCGTCACCGCCTGTGCTACTGCAATCCAGATTGGTACGGACTGTCAATTCGTCCGAGAAAAAAAGATAGCGGAACCTCAAAGCAAACCGGAACCTGTTGGCTCTCACTCTGTCAACCTGGTTCTCAGGCTATTCAGGTGGGCAACATGCACCTCTGCGGCGGATCCAGCGGATTGGCCCCCGATGGAATTCTCTAGCTGACAATCAATGGTCACACTGCAACCGCGCTATGCTGCACAGCATCTCAGCGTCCCGTCTACTGTCTTATGAAAGCGTCAACCGAGGTACAACGGTACCCAAGCTGCCCAGAGGGGGAAATGCTGGCAAGAGGGCCCTGCGACAAGTACTCGTTCCATAACCGCCCCCGAGGCTTACCATGCTTGCTACAGTAAAGGTATGGCCTCACCTGCCTTATTACGCATGGACCAGTGAGGGCTTCGCGATTTGCGGTACCATTGTTTCTTGGCTGATTCCACTCTAGTATTCGGACCCTGCACAATAACAAGGACTGGGACTGCAAGCGTTCACGCGCCCACTAGTGAGGCAGTGCGGGGCCAGGCAACGAAATATCCTTCCAGTCAAGCCTCTCTCCTCCGCGATTCCGATCTTCAGTCTATCTAGACAGCCGCATCGCAATCCTGCCAAGTCCGCCCCGAGCCCTACTACTGATACTGGCATGCCAATGAACGACAATCTCTCGCCGCGCCATGACATACCTCGCCCCTGTCACCTTCACTGCTCACTGGCCATCTTTCGAACCCCTTGCCTGGGTCTGCACTGGACACGGTACCTCGCGACCCCAACTCCGGGTTGACTGACCATGACCTTGACCCCCCTGCTGATGCCGTATAAACCGACCACCAGAACCCTTTCCGTAATGGCCCTGTTTCTGCCCCAGTTTATCTTTTGGGTCTGCCAAACATGTCTTGGGGGTTGTCCGAGTACCTTTGCCCGCGACGTCCAACCAAGGTCACTCAACGCTGACTGCCCAGCCGGAACTGGTCCCCCTTCAGACTCAATGCCCATGGCCGTTGAGGAAACCCCCTCATACGCACCGTGGTCTTAATCCCCGCCAGCCCTGTCGAGTGATAGGTGGACACATCGTCATGGGAGTGGATGGCGGGTCTTGGGCTGACCTGATTCGAATCTTGCCAGTCTGCCGTCGTCCCAGTCACTAGTTATGCATGTATTTCCGCATGAATCCATCGATTTGGTGGCTGGCGGCTTCTAAGCCCCCTTCTAGAAGCAAGTCACTCACCGAGGACTGCCCTTCAAACGTCCAACTTGGTGGAGAAATCCCAGCACTTGCAGTTGTTTCCTCGCTTCGCGCCGTCTGGGCACAGGTAACTCTATCCTATCTTCACCCTCCGCGGCAATGGGCCGGGGGGCTGAAGTAGCCTTGAGACGCCTGGTATGCCCGCTGTTTTGAGGCTCCCCGTAGCCAAGGCCGTCTTACGGAGACGAAGCCATGTGCTGGTGGGCAACCATGACCCCATTCCACCAGCAGCTCGTGTATCTGTGCCGCTTGACGTATCCGTGCCGCCTTTATTCGTCCGAGGCGGTGAATTTGGCTTTGCCTTGTCCCGCTGATACTTGAATCATCCACTTCCCACTCCAACCCGTGTGGTTTGGGTTTGGTAATCACCTCAACACTCTTCCTGTTTCATCTTGTGGTGTCCTATTTCACCGTTCAGAGACTGCCTGCTCGACTTCGTGCGAACGGGCTTCCACTCCTTTACGAACGTTGATACATACCAAGACATCCTATCACCACTCCCAACTGCAGTTAAGCTTTCTCTACGGGAAGTTGCTTGTGAGCTACGCTCTCATCTATCCGAACTCCGGCCCCCACGGCACGAACATCGGCATCTGATTCGTGTAAGTTGTCGCATTTGCTTGGCTCCCGGCAGTCTCTGCTACTGCTTGCCCTCCGTCAACCCATCTTTCCTACCCCTATCCTCGCAAGGCCACCCTCCCCTTACTGAACTGCTATCCAGAAGCCGGGATACAAACGGTTTAGACAGCACGACAGTGTGACTTGTTTACTCAGAAACAATGGACAGCCAGGACTACCGCGGCGCAAACTATTATGTTAACGCAATGTCTCCAGTATCGGCAGGAGACTACTTTGAATCTCCCGCATTTCTAGAGGCTCCGGAACTCGCCCGCCAGTTATCGGACATCAGCTCCCGAGGGCCTCGTACACCCTCTTCCTACGGCTCTTCGCCTGGTATGTCATACTCGTATCCGCACAACATGAGTCACTCTCCGGCGGGTAACTACGGGGACAACTACGACGAAAGCTATGGAGACAGCTACGCGGGATACTACGGCGATGACTATACGAGCACCGCATCTTCGTCAGCACAACAAACCTCGGAGCCTTACTACGGAAACATCGACTGGTCCCAATACGACTATGTCCCCACCGAAGACGGCGGTTACTGGCAGATGAAACCGCGATATGTTCCTGCAGGGCAGTATCCGACAGTGATACCCCACCAAGGGTAGGTGGCAGTGGAGGCCTCTCACACAACCACTGGCGAACGATGCTAATAATGCTGTGCACAGTGGCCAAGAACAACAAGAAGTGGTTGACTACAAGTTCCCCTGTCTGGAGGCGGGGTGCACAGCAAACCCATTCAAGCGCAAAGCGGACCTCGAAAGGCACTACAGACAAGTTCACCAGGACCCGTCCAAGAAAGAAGCTCACAAGTGCGACTATCCGAAGTGTTCACGGAGAAACGAGCCTTTCGGACGACGGGACCACTTCCGGGACCACCTGCGAGACTACCACAACGAGGACATCTTCAAGCGGGGCACACACGTGGATGACAGCTGGCTGCAAGGACGCAACCTCTCTTCGCGATGGTGGCGGTGCTCGAAATGCCTGATCAGGGTCGACGTCAACTCATACCCGGACCACGTCTGCCCAAAGTGCAAAAACCCGTGCGAGGACAAGCGCAAACGTGCGCGAGGTTGGCATTGAGGGGTCGTCAAGGGCACTGCCCCGTGGTTGAGGGGGATTTCCATTGGGCGGAGGGTAAAAGCTGATGCCTGGAGGTAAAAAAACACACACACCTGCAAGAGCTTGGACGACTACTTCCCCACATGGATGGATGGCGGTCGACGTTCGCGACGAGACGAAGCCAGGTTCGGAGCCCAGGAGCCGGGGCCGCTGCCCGACACCGACACGACATGCTGGCAACCTAACAACGAACAGTCTCGTCTTCTTGTTTGGTTCGGTCCACTTGCAAGGAGTGCGGCTGAGGCAGCACAAGCTCATGACGTTGGCAGCCAAAGGGCCGGATAGCAGGGCCAATCATGTCGGAATGACTCGGCCGTGTTGCAGCTCTCTTTCTCTTTCGGAAGTTGCAGCGAAGTCCATGAGGTTACCATTTGCGTCTGGTTGCGGTTGGGCGTGTGCAGCATGATCCTAGGCAGTCATGTGGAGCGGGAGGGTTGCGAGGGGCCGCGGAAGAGGTGTCGTTCGACGTCGAGCTTTACCCCAGTAGGAAGGCTTCGAGAAGGCTTCCATGTGGTCTGTGTGGCTTTGGCCACTCCACATCTGACGATGTCGTTGTGGTCCATTGGAAACCATTGCCAAACCGCTTGGATGGGCCAAGGCAAGACTCGCGAACACATGAGCTAGGGTGACAGACAACAAGGTTGTTGGGCCTAGTGGCCTTGGTGTCACCAGGTGTGTGGTGATTGATTGACAAGACGTTCCTAGTCAGAGGTTTTGTTGTGGTTTCTTTCTGCATGGCGGCGGGGGCTGTGTCTTTTTTTCCTGTCTGGTTCTGGTTCAGTTCTCTTGAGACGGGGGGGTGAGGGGGAAAGAGACGGATTGATACGACGGACGACTGGGGCAGCTTGCAGGTGTGGCGCAAGGCATATTCGGCATGATGAGAGGTGGTTTTTAATGGTTGATGTGGGTCGGTTTCTCGGTCTTCTCGCACTCAGGCATGGCATTCCAGGGTCTCTGACTGGGCTGATCGGACAAGTGGAGGGACGGAGATGCATACGGGTCAACGACGGCCTACCTTTTTAGGGGGACACCTCTAATTTTCTTTCTTATTTATGACGATGACTGCTACGACATCAAACGACGATAAACGATTCCGCAGTAAGGAGGAACATTAATCTAATGAGAGACCTGAAGGGATGGAGAGATGGGGTGGGAAGCAAAAGAAGACAAAGATACCCTGTTTGAAATACATCCGCATCATATCACATCGCATTTGCATCGCATCGCACACGGCTGACGGGAATGGGATGTTAAGCACACAAGATGAGCCCACCCGTCTTGTCTCGCTTAGGGTGACAGAAGGAAGCAATCACGCTGGTGGACGGAAGGGTCCTACACCATGACCGTGCCGCGGTGAGCTTTAACTCGCGTGCTTGTCCTACCAAGTGGTATGGGGGTGTTTGGGGTCCGGTATGGTGAGCGGAAGAGCGGCGGAAGCGAGAGGTGGTGGTGGTGGTGGAGATGGAGTTGTTCATGGCGGTGGAGTAGGAGCGAAATGAAACTAGCCTCCTCGATTACATGGTGACACAATGCCCACCAAAACAGCCTTGCGGGGATGTATGGCAATGGCACAGAATGGGCAGGGCATATTTCTCGGTTTCTTGTACAGCTGTAGTATGAGGATGAGGATGGAAGAGGGTGTAAGATGCTGGAGGGTGCAAGGCTAGCTTAGCTGCCCTGCAGGGTGCGGGGAGACGGGTGGTGGTGGTGGCTCAGAATCGACAGATTACCGTACATAAGCTGATGGTGGCACATGGCATGGAGACCTGGGACTTGGGCGGTGACAGGCGACGGTGGTCACACGTCGCAGTACACGGTTCTGTTTTCCTCTGCCTCGGGGCTCTTCAGCCCAGGCGGTGATCGTCGGCGGCCAGGTTCTTGTCTTGGACGGTTTGGCTACCTTCACGCTACTAGATAGTCAGATGTTATTCCCTGCTTCTCCACGGCAGGCATGGGTACACTCCATGTGCGACAGAGAGGCTACTGCTGTGGGCGGTCCCGGCGACGACTCCGAGGAGGTATGATTTGTTGCTGCCGTGACCGATGATGCTAACGCGGCGACGAAGGCGAGACTTGACCGACTGACCGATGGACTGTCTGGTTCGCGACTAACTGAGAACAGCAGAGATATGGATAACATTGGGAGGCTGCGCAACGGTGTACGTGTACGGCGTAGGAACATGGGAGTTTAGCGGGAGGCGGAGGGGCATGGCATGGGAACATGGGAACTATGGGAAGGAGCATGGGTGTAGCGTTTATGCTTATTGGAGGCGTGGGAAACCCACGTCGGCGTCCATGCTCTTTCTTCCGCTGGTGTGTGGAATCATTGACCTGCCGTATACACATTTCACATTCTTGAGGCTAGCCCGCTTGCTGCTTCCCCCTCTGCCTGGAGGCCACAGCAATAGCGGAGTAGGTGCATGTAGGTAAAAACTACGAAACCCTGCTTTTTCGGTCGTTGAAACCCGGTTGAGTTGGGAATTGGGGTTAGCGCCATCGCGGCGCAGCGTGGGTGTGGCATGAGCATAGCATGGCATGGCGTTGGCGGATACGGGTGCGGATCAGGGATTGGGTTAGAGGTGTGTTTCGTGGATTTGCTGTGCTGCCGCAGTCAGTACTTTCATGTGTTTACTATCCGACGGTGAGGGTTGTTGATGTTGCTGGCCTGTCTTGGGTGATTCGTCACGGGACGACAGCATCGTCATTATCATGGTTCAACAACGGGTAGGGAGATCCCGGGAAAGAAGGGTGGCCAGAAAGAACCCTCTGCAAGCTATGCCAGTAGACGTGATCAACCACGAAGACGGCGTAATGAAGATCCTCACGGATGCGGGATGACGGGCGGAAGTTCCAAGGTCCTGGCCGACTTCCCGATCGACCGCAACCGATAATTTCGTGACGTAGAGCCGAAAAGAGAAAGGATATGAGGGGTGATGGGGTGGGGAATAGGGCTGAGCTGTCTGGATGTTCAGATGGGCAGTGAGACATTGACATTCCATCCGGGCTGCGAGGTCGCATCATGGGCCCCTCGGCCGTGTACCTAGCTTCATCACATATTCCTTCGGCGCCGTGAAGGCACACCACACCCCCGGGTTTCATTCCGTCCTTACCAAGGTATCTCTCTCGTCCGAGAAGAACTAGAGTCCGCGCTCGATTGAGAAGGATACATACTGCGAGACGATCACAGGTGAGGCAGTGTACGTAGGCGCCGAGTGGACACAGGGCCTAGAGAGGTATATCGATATCTGACAGGCAGATTGGGCTGCAGGGTGCGAAAGAATAGATGTTGCATTGCATGTCTTGGTTGGGCTGATGTTAGGTATGATGGGGTCCTTTTCGAGTGTTACGTGCCTGACATTACTGTGTTTTGTCGACATGGATACACGGCTTGGGTAGGCACAGTAGAAGTCGGTCACGTATGCACGAGGCCCCGCGGAGTGCGAAAACGCGGTGCAGCTCGGAGGGACAGGCAATGACGCTTTACAGAGGTAGTGCATGTTTGGCGGCTGCACGTGATAGTATACTAGACACGGCGAGTACTTACGTAAGCAGGGAGATAATGTGTGTTACGTAATACATAAGGTTGGTCTCGGTGACCTGAGCTCGGTGCTTCGGTGGTCGGTTACGATCTTATCGCGGGGAGTCGGCTGCGCGGGTCTAGTGCCACCGAGATCGGAGCGGCCCAACTCCGCTCTGCAGCGGAAAAACACAGCCATAGTGGGGTTCGGCGTTGAAGCAATGTCAAAAAATTCGAAGCTATCGCAGGGGTCTCTTTGGGAAGATCCAGTCTCTATGGCAGTATGGACAAGTGCATTGCTGACTTGTCCTGGGCTGATACGAGAGTCAACATGTGAATGCTTGCAATCGATGCCGACTTCCTCGTTTGGGCCCATGAGTACGAGGGCAACCCCTGTACAATGTCGGCAAAATGGGAGAAGATCAACTATTCGTCCTTTTCAGACCAGAGCATCACGGCCAGGCACGCGACTGTACTCCGACTTCAAACTTCGGATCACGCTGGCCTCAATTGGACCTGAAGCCGACCATTGCATGAACTGCCACATCTACGGCAGTATAATGGAGAAACAAGAGACGAAACAGGCCACTGTGCGCAATATTCCGTTGGAGGCCTGAAAGCAGCGACATTGGACGCTGTTTCGCCTGTTTGCTTCCCCCGCACGAAGCTCTGCCAACAACATGTGGGGAAGCGACAGAGAAGGAGAGAGGGAAGACAGGACAAAGTCCGCGACAAGGGGGGAGACACTGGATGGGACATTCTTTCTAACCCTTCCAATCAGACTCCTTCCTTGCATTGTTCCTATCCCGCTTTATCCATTTCAATGTCGAAATAGCATTGGTCCGCAAACAGCAGAAGGGCCAAGGGTCGGTCGCAGGCGCTTCTTGTGAGACAAGGTGAAGAAGAAGAAGAAGAAGAAGAAGAAGCAGCCGCCTCCACCTGCAGAACAAGACTTTTGCTGCAGAAGATTTGCACCCCGAATTTTGGTCAACGCATTGGGCAGCGCAAGGACGACATTCTTTTCCATTGATCGCATTTACGACCACAAGCACAGGAGAAAATATCGCAGAAAAGGCTATTAGCTCAAGTTCGAATGGAATCACAAGCCGATATAGGATCAAAAAAGGACTCATTAGACTCAAAAGTCAGTTCCCAAGAAGAGCAGAGGCCGAAAAGAGGTCCGAGGCGGGAAGGGGGCCACCCTGACCTGACCAGGGCCGATGCTATCCATCCATCCCATTAGTCGTTCTACTTACACCTCGCAACGTTTGCGAGCAAAGAATGGCGACAGACGGCAGACAACCCACCTGCAAAAACAGAGCTGTTGTGGTACCTCTACCTTGGTGTCTCTGGTTGCTTCATCCGGCCCGCCCACACCGGTCCCTAGAAAGCACACCTGTGACGATCTCGGCTCGGCTGTCCTCCCGCTTGCTGTTGCTGTTTCCGCTGCTTGACTCTTGTTTGACTCTTTTCCCTCTCGCCTTGACAGGTTTCAATTGCAACCGGCCATCTTTCCACATCCCTCTACCTGCTCAAAGTGATTTGCCGTTAAGCTTTTGCAAAACTTCCCCTCATCCTCCTCCTCCTCCAACCAAACATCCATTAGTCTCGTAGCTTCGCGATCGTCAGCACCTTGTCGTAGCTTGGCTTTCAGAAGCGCCTCCGCGTACGTACTTTCCTGCACTCTTGACAGAAACCTGCAGCAAGCCAACACAAGCTCCGGAAGCCGGTCATCCTCGTTGCATCTCTACCGCCGCCACCACCCGACGCTCAGCTGCCGGATCATTCTACCCGGTCCTAGTAACCGCGGCCCATACTCTTTTCCCCCGCCCGCCCGCCGACCGAAAAGCCGAAAAGACCCTCCATATTTGCGCAGCCGCCGCCAAGTACCCAAAAAATACCGGCATCATGAACGCAGCCCGTTTCCTCCGCCGCCCCGCGACCTTTGCCCTTCGGCCGTCCTTTGTCGTCCCTCCGTCCAGCTCCTCCGTGTCCTTCGTCGCCGCCCGCACAATGGCCTCCGCCGTCCAAAAGATCAAGGTCAAGAACCCCGTCGTCGAGCTCGACGGCGACGAGATGACCCGCATTATCTGGCAGACCATCAAGGACAAGTTCATCCACCCCTACCTCGACATCGACCTCAAGTACTACGACCTCGGCTTGCCCTACCGCGACGAGACCAACGACAAGGTCACCCTCGACGCCGCCGAGGCCATCAAGAAGTACTCGGTCGGTGTCAAGTGCGCCACCATCACCCCCGACGAGGCCCGCGTGGAGGAGTTCAAGCTCAAGCAGAGTAAGTTTGTTTGTTCTACCCCAACCCGCTCCGAGTTTCCGCCCATGGTGGGATTCCTGAAACCTCGCTTTTTGCGGCATCTCGCTCCGAGCACTTTTGTCCCATTCCCGGCTGTGCTCCCCCCACTCCGGGTCGCGGCGCCGGCACCTGCAAAGAGTTTCCCCCGGAGCTATGCATAGTTCCGTCATTGCCTCTCGGACGCGTCCTAGTCTCCCACAACTGCAACCCCAAGAAAGATGAAAGAACTGGACTAACTCAATGGCTTGCCCTTCCCTCTCACAACAGTGTGGCTCTCCCCCAACGGCACCATCCGTAACCACCTCGGTGGCACCGTCTTCCGCGAGCCCATCGTCATCCCCCGCATCCCGCGCCTGGTGCCCGGCTGGAAGAAGCCCATCATCATCGGACGCCACGCCTTCGGCGACCAGTACCGCGCCAAGGACGCCGTGCTGCCTGGCCCCGGCACCCTCAAGATGGTCTACACCCCCGAGGGCGGCGAGCCTCAGGAGATCGAGGTCTACAAGTTCAAGGAGGGCGGCGGTGTCGCTCAGACCCAGTACAACACGGACGAGTCCATCACCGGCTTCGCTCATGCCTCCTTTAAGCTCGCCCTCACCAAGAAGCTGCCCCTGTACATGAGCACCAAAAACACCATCCTCAAGAAGTACGACGGCCGCTTCAAGGACATCTTCCAGGAGCTCTATGACGCCCAGTACAAGGCCGAGTTTGAGGCCGCCGGCATCTGGTACGAGCACCGCCTTATTGACGACATGGTTGCCCAGATGGTCAAGAGCTCTGGTGGCTACATCATGGCCCTCAAGAGTGAGTCCACCCTTCTTTGGTCAGTTCACAGCACAATGGTTAACACTGTAACAGACTACGACGGTGACGTCCAGTCCGACATCGTCGCCCAGGGCTTCGGCTCCCTCGGCCTCATGACCTCCGTCCTCATCACCCCCGACGGCAAGACCTTCGAGTCCGAGGCGGCCCACGGCACCGTGACGCGCCACTTCCGCGAGCACCAGAAGGGCAAGGAGACGTCGACCAACCCCATCGCCTCCATCTTCGCCTGGACCCGCGGTCTCATCCAGCGCGGCAAGCTTGACGACACCCCCGAGGTCGTCGCTTTCGCCGAGTCCCTCGAGAAGGCCTGCGTCGACACCGTCGACGTCGATGGCATCATGACCAAGGACCTCGCCCTCGCCTGCGGCAAGACCGCCCGTGAGGACTACGTCACCACCAACGAATACCTCAACGCCGTCGAGCGCCGCATGAAGAAAATTCTCAAGGAGAAGTTGTAAAAGTGACGCCTTGCCAAGACGACCTTCCGGAGCGAAACTTGCAACATTTGAAGGGGAAAGGTCGGTTTTCCTGCAGGATATACTCCTGGAATATAGAAAACAAGGCGGCAGAATCCAAGAGGTTTTTACCTTCGTTCAAGGACACCTTTGTATCTACGGGCTTGCGATCTTTCTTTGCATTTAAACGCAACAGCAGCAGCATGGCCATATATCTCTGTATTTGCCGTTTCCTCTCTTCCGATTTTTTTTTTAGTTACTTGATATCACCTGTCACAGCATCAACCTGCGAAAAACAGAAAACACATTGAGAGAGAGAGAGAGAGAGAGGGAAAAGAGACTGGAGGCCATCTGCAAATAGGAGAAGCCAGCTCAGTGGTAAATAGTGAAAGTCACTTTCACATAAAGGGAGATGTCGACGTACGCGACGGCATAGGCCGGGAATCAGCGTATGATGTGAAGGAAAGAAAAAAATGTGCCATTGCTTGTTCCCTGGTTGTGCCCCCTCCGAATCTGGATGAAGAATCTCCGTTGCGCCGTTCTTTGAGCTCTGTCCCAACTCTCTCACCCCCATGCTCGTAAACACCGGCCTCCCTGACAGTCGAGAGAAAAAGTAAAAGTACTGTACAAGTCTAGAAAAAACTGTTCGCGCTGGCTTCTCATCACAGCTATGCGTCGCAGTGGCTGGCTAGCCAGTGTAGCCTGCCCGCTAATGCTCAAGAAGGCTTCAAGTGTCTGGCGTAATCCATATCAAAACCAGCTGCATCCTGAGATGACCAACTGGCTGCCCAACAAGACAGCAAGCCTGGGCGAGCAGCATTTGTCTCGTTCCCAGCAGCGTATCGCACCCCTCCCCCCCCCCCCTTCCGGCCATTGATGGACAGCAATTAGTCATCCCTGTCACGAGCAGCCTCGCTCTTGCGGCCTCTTTTAGTAACCGTAGGAGTTCCGACGTCAGCGCCTTCGCTCTTACGCTTCTTCTTGGTGGGTCGGCTGCTCGAGCCCCTAGGTCGGTATCCCTCGTCCTCGTCCCTGCCGGCGCGCTTTCTCTTGCCGCGACCGGTGGCTGGCGTCGCGAAGCTGGGTCCGTCAGAGTCCGCCTCGTCCTCCATGCTGTGGTCGTAGCTGTCGGCGTCTCGCCGCAGTGCAGCAGCCCGTTCGGCGGCCGCGGCGGCCTTCTCCGCGGCTCTCTGCGCGGCTTTCTCGGCCCGCACGGCTGCGAGGGAGGCGCGTTTTCCGCCTCGAGAGCGACCACCACGGGTTGATTCGCCCCTGGCTCCACCGCCACGTCGCTTACGACCATCGGTCTGGGGAGTCTCGACGGCCTCTTCGTCTGCGGCGGGAGCGGCGTTCTCGGCGTCTTGTAGGAATGTCTTGGGTGCGTGCTTACGCAGCCAGTTGTACACGCTCGTAGGGTTCTTCATGGCGATGCTTTGAGAGAGGGCGTGAGGGTTGGTCTCCGGAAGAGGGGCGTTTGTGCGGGCGGCGGGCGCCAGTGTCGGGAGAAGGTTGTGGGGTTCGATGCGTCTGTCGACGTCGTGTATGTAGTCATCTATGTCATCGGGCGTCAAGAAAGACGGTGGATGAGGCTCGCCGGAGAAGGGCTCCATGTCGGCAACAACGGTGGGGTATTGCTCCTTTGCCTGGGAGTAGGTGTAGTGCGGGACCTCGTTGAGGAGCGTCTTCAGTGACTTTGTAGGTTCGTCGGTATTCGGCTCTTGATCGACGTCGAGGGGGGGGAATGAGGTGTCTTCAGGAGGGTCCTGTGCGAGATTGAAGCGTTTGTCGTATGGGATCTGAGCCGAGGAGTTCATATCCAGCAGAAGATCAAGTATACGACTGGTAATAAGTGTCAACGCGCTGCACAATAATCCACGGAGGATCCAATGGTTGATAAAATTCTGGGTAGACTCACTCGTTCTCAATAGCGATGCGCTTGGCAGTGGCAAGCGCATGGGACTCTTGACGATGCAAGTCCTCGCAGTCGTGCATCTTCTGATCGAACGTGATGCGCATCTTGCGGTACTTCTTCTTCCACGACTTATAAGTTGCCTTCCCTTCTCCTGTCCTGCCATCATCGGAGTCGGGACCTTCGGCCTTGACCTCGCGGCCCGTGATGGTGCCGTTGGCTTCGCTCATCGCGGATGGCATAGGCGCAGACAACGGGGGTTTTGGTTATCGTCAAAAAGAAGCAATCAATCGCGAATTAGGGATGGCGTCGATTGATTGAAGGAAATGTGTTGATGATCTAAGGCGGGTGACAGCTGTCTCCTACCATTGGCGGTTGAGGGAATTTGCTGTTGTTGATGGCATTAAGATCTGGCTGGTGTTTGGGAGAGCGAGAGGTTGCACACGGAGTTTCTACGGGCGCGCGGATACAGGGCGACGACGAGGCTGCGATGCACGTTCCTGGCCATTTCTCTCCAGTGAGAGCTTGGGAAAAGCGTCAATAATAGAACCACGCGGGAGTACAGATAAACCAGCTCTGGTCAATGGTGGAGGTGTGGGTTCAGCACGTAAATGTGGGGTGTGGATATCACATCTCAAACTCTCCAATTCTTTGCCTTCACCTCGAGTGAGAAGTCTGAAATTGACTGAACTGCAACTCCCACAACCAGTATTTCTTCGACACACCATCTCCCCGTCCTTTCCCCGGTTGTATGTTCCGCTTCTTTAAACCTTTACGAATGGCCGAAAACGCAGCAAAGAGACTCAAGATGTCGCCCGTTACGATTGGCACCCACAATGGCCACTTCCACGCCGATGAGGCCCTGGCTGTGCACATGCTGCGCAAGCTGCCCACCTACCACGACTCCCAGCTGATCCGGACTCGCGACCCCAAGCTTCTGGAGACCTGTCACACCGTCGTCGATGTGGGCGGTGAGTACGACGATGGCAAGAAGCGCTACGACCACCACCAGCGCGGCTTCGCTACCACCTTCCCCGGCAAGAACACTAAGCTTTCGAGTGCCGGTCTCGTCTTTATGCACTTCGGCAAGGCCATAATTGCCCAGAAGCTCAGCGAGGGCGCCGAGAAGCCCGTTGCCGAGGACAGCGCGGAGGTCGAGCTGTTGTACAACAAGTTGTACGAGAGCTTCGTAGAGGCCCTGGACGCCCACGACAACGGCATCTCCGTCTACGACCCCAAGCTGTCGCCGCCGCCGGCCTCGAGAAACGCTTCAGTGAGGGCTCTTTCACCCTCGGCTCCGTTGTCGGCCGCCTGAACCCCAACTGGAACGACCCGGTCCCGTCGGACCCCGTTGAGGCCCAGAAGCTCGAGGACGAGCGCTTCATCAAGGCGAGCCGCCGCATCGGTGAAGAGTTCGACGCCGACCTCGACTACTACGCGAAGGCGTGGCTGCCCGCCCGCGCCGTCGTGCAGGCCGCCTTCGAGAAGCGCACGCAGTACGACCCCGAGGGTCGCGTGCTTGTGCTCGAGGGCCAGAGTGCACCCTGGAAAGACCATCTGTACTCGCTTGAGGGAGGCAAGCCTTCGGTCGTGTACGTTCTGTACCCGGAGAAGCCCGCCCCCGATGCGAAGTGGCGCGTGCAGGCGGTACCCGTCACCAAAGACTCGTTTGAGAGCCGCAAGCCGCTGCCCGAGGCGTGGCGCGGGTTCAGAGACGAAGAGCTTGACGGCATTTCCGGCATCCCTGGCTGCGTCTTCGTCCACGCGGCCGGCTTCATCGGCGGGAACAAGACCTTCGACGGCGCCAAGGACATGGCGATTAAGGCATTGGGTCTGTAAAATGGGCATCCAGAGGGATTGGTCGCTTGGGAGGAAGGTTACTGGAACATGGGACGGCGTATGGCATCAAAAAAGTATCTTGTTGCTCATCAATACATTGATTTCCCATCACGTCTCTGGCTAGGTGCAAAGTGCTCTGAATACTGGCTTGGATGCGAACATGCTTGCCCACAACCTTGTACAGCACGGTGAGAAGCTGGATAATGTGTGTGGTATGTTATCGCAGCAAGCCCACGCAACTTGAGAAATCAAAACCGAATGCCGCATGCGTCCAGAAGGGCTACCTTGAACAATATCGGGGGGGTCACATGTGAAAACCGCCAGCAACGCGCCCAAGTCCCGCCAACCGACCGGAGATATAGGTTGAGATACACAATTTGCAGCGAACATATACACAGATGATTAAGACGAAGGGAGTCTCGATTTAGTTGCCTTGATGTGTCGTTCTCCTTCCCCCTCCTTCAGTCCAAAATACATGTACGGGAAAAGTTCAGTCTTCATAGTAGTGCCGCACACCGCGGAGAGGATATCCAGGGACGCGACGTCGAAAAAGCGCCGCAGCCCGCAAGTCCATCCACAACAGAGAAGCCGAGAGACAATAAGTCCCTGTTCCATTCAACAACCGTTTGTGCTTGGTTCCCGCCCCATTCCAACGCCTAGGAGTTCCATGAAAAGATTCAACACAGCATCATAACATCGTAGTAGAAATCCGGCCCCGACAAACACACAATTTGCCTCCAGAGAGTTCCGACAACACCCATACGAAACCTGGGATAGGAAGAAAGAGAGTAGACTAGACAGAAGGTGGTTTGGGTCTATCATCTTCGAATAGGAATGCTCTCCGACTTGGCGGTTCCGTCAATCGGAGAGTTGTTCTCCTTGTCTTTGAACTCAGCCTCCTCAGCGCTGGTCTCCCGGTTGAGAAAGCTCGCCTCCTTCACGGGGCTGCCGGCATGGGCGCCGCTAGGAATGCTGGCATGGTGTTTGTTGCCGTTGAGGGAAGAGGAAGAGTTGTTGACGGGACTCGAGAGATGGGGGATGTTCTCGGGGACGGGGTGCTGGGAGCCGACGGCGCCCGTGTCGACGCTGTCGCCCTTGCCGGCCTTGGACATGGCATAGTCGCCCGAGTCGAAGTACTTGCGGTCCTTCAAGTGCTTGGCGAAGTGGTCGGAACGGGAGGGGAGCTTGCCGTAGAGGCGGAAGAGACGCTGCTCCTCGGGGGAGAGGGACTATGACGGGAAAAAGTCAGCGAAAGGCGCGTCAGGTTTTGCAGAGAGGGAGTCGTGTTGCGAGCCGTGATGCCGTCGCGGGCTTCACTGGCAGGGTGGGGCATTGGGTAGCGAGAGGCTGGTGTTGACGTACCGAGACGTCAATCTTGTTCTTCTGAAGAGGGTTCATCTTATCGGCGAGAGTCGCACTTAAACTTGACGTTATTCGTTCGCTCGGCAGACGAGTCTTCGCAGGAGTTTCGAGGCGAAGAAGCGGTAGAAAAGAAGGCGGGAGAGGAGGAGGGACGTTGAATGTGAGGTAGGCGGAGTGGGATGCAGTGCGAATGTGACGGGAGTTGGAGGTGCAGGTGGGTTGTAAGGCGGCGGGTGCGTCTTAGTGGTTTTTAGCGGGGCCCTTTCTTTTTGGGGAGAGAGGGGACGGAACAGTGAAGTCAGGCCAGCCCATAGTCAAAGGGGAACGCGGGCGCTGTGTGTGTGTGCTATGTAGGGAGGGGGGCGACTAGTTACCCGGCGCGGGTGGTGAAGGCGCGACAGAGTGCAAGAGAAGTGAGGTACGTACTCGGCAGATGTACCGCTTTATCGGGGGCCGAGTTTGGAGTAGGTAAGGTAGGTAGGTACCAGGCGGTGGCACGGAGAGTTGTCGAAGGAGCTTCTGAGGTAGTTCGGAAGTCGCCATCCTCAATTGAGCTCAGAGACAGCTCCGACAAATCACAACAAGGGCAAGATTCACAGAGAAACCCCAAAATTGAGCGAATACGTGTGCGTAAACTGACAGGTACGGGTAGGGCAATACAGCTGGGTACGGTTTGACAGGTTGTGAGCAACTCATGACTATTACGGTCAATTTTTCCTATGCTACAGAAAGACGGGAGTTGGCAAAGTTCAGTTTCATCCGGATCCCATGGCCACGCTGCAGCGCAAAGCATGAGGAAGTAAGAAGAAAACAAGGAAAAAGAAGGGTCCAGGTCTGAAGTCGGGGGCCAGGCCTGGATCGCTTGATCCCTAGAAAAAGTGTCCATCCCGCCGATGAAGTGGCCAGTCACGAAAGATGCATGAATGTTTACAGTCTGTATTATTGCTCGGCTCTCCAATTCCCAGTCCCTGGTTGGAGTCGATTCGCCATGTAATTAGCTTCGCTCTGCAGCACACTGCCCTGTTCTGCCAGTCCATCCGACTCCATTGGCTCCAACTCCGTCAGAGTGGCCAGGTCTCGATGACACACAAACAACGGGGCGGCGACTTCTATCCATGGGACAGCGACGGGACGGAGAGGACCCCATTTGTTAGGAGACGGCCTGCAGAGTTCCAAACACAAACTCGGTAGGGGTTCCATTCGCGACACAACATGGTTCACCTTGCAAGCCCTCTCGCCTCTGGTTGTTTGTCCCTTCTCCTGGTTCCTCACTCCACAGGAACTCTTGCCTCTCCATCTCACCCTCTCTCTTCCACCTGTGGCCCGCGACGTATCCGGAAGGCAGCACAACCCAATTACCCGTCTGCTCCTCTTCCGACCAATGTAGCATCCCGGCACCAGCAACGCGTCTCCACCCCCAAACTGCGTAACCGTCGCCGAAGACACTGTGCCGTCCTACCGGGAAGCCTCCAGTTGCTCACTTGACCTCTCGGCCCTCGCCCCCATGTGGAAGGGATGAGCTACGACCCAAATATGTCTTGGGGATTCGTTACGGCATTCACCTGTCTTGTTCAATGGGATATTTCCCAACACTGCCACTTCAAGGATGCGACTCAATCCTTGAGCCGACTGCTCGCTAGCCCCCACCAAGACACACAAGATTCCAAGAACAACCGGCTGATTACCCTGGACTTCCCTGACGACCTTCCGGGGTTCCGTTGACCGCATGGCGTCAGATCGGTCTGTGTCAATGCTCGATCCTCGTTGGCTCCTCTGTACGGTCCGTCGTACTTGCGGCCGTCTCGCGGCTCACATACCGGGAGACACTGTTAACGACCAGATCCAAGCTCCCAGATTGTTCGTCGCTATGGCGAGCTCCAACCCTACCCGTCCCGATTCTTGATGTGTTACCAACCTTTCCCGACTGGCCAACGGTAGTCCCAGGTTCAGCACCTACCGGTAGTCGATGATCCCAAGTGTCTGATATAGCACCCAGAGAGACTGAGGTGACGTAAAGCTCCTATCCCTGCCGTGCCGTAGTGGAGGAGTGGAGGGACGACCTCTGTGCTCGTCAACCGCCTGCAAGCGTCTCGACACCAACTCTTGTCTCAAGAGATCGAAGCTGTCTGGACCAAGACTGTTTCTAGCCACTTCTCCCCGCATTCCTCCTCCGGCCTCCAACGTGGTGTGGGCTGCGGATATGTCATGATTTAATCGGAGCATGTGCCGTTTGACTAATGGCCTGACCCGGACGGAGGGGCTGCCTTAGTCTCCCATTCTGCGCTTTGTTCTTCCCCCCTTCGCAGCACAGAATCTCACGAGCCAGACAAACGTTGTCCAAGAAACTCAGTTGCGGTGATAGCCGTATCCCGTGGGAGGTCAATGGGCTGCTTCTGCAACCCGTCCTTTCATCAATGGCTTCATCTACTGCAGCACAACCTCGCACCATCATAAGACCCCCGCCTGACCGGGGGTAACACGGCTGATGACAGCCGTCACCTCTCCCCTGTCAGCAGCACTGCGCACATACGCTTGGCCAAAGGCCGCTAGCCGCTGATAGAGTTTCCCGCTCTAGCCCCCCAGGGTTGCCTGCATACGCATGCTGCTGTCATCTAACTGAACCTGCCGTTCCCGTCTCGTCTGGCCTCAATGGGTAAAGATGGAGTTGGAGATGCTTTCGGACTATTTTGGCGCCGAAGCACCTACTGAATCCCGCCCACGGCTTCGGTTTCCTTCGATACATACCCCGCTTATCAGCCTTTACTGCTGTGCATGTTTAAGCGCCGAACATGAGTCGTTGGACACCATCGTGACCTCGTGATGGTTGGTCACTGCTGGAGCACGATTACGGACTCTTACAGTGGTTGGTTTTCAGTAGTTGATCGTGCATTCGAGAACTAAGGATTACACAGCCTAGGCTATGGAAGAAGAGAAGGGTCAAGCTTTGAGAGGAACAACGTTCCTATCGCTGATCACTAACGCGCCATGCCACGGTCTAGATCAGTATCTGCTTCTCTTTCTTCAATTGTTGGACAAATTCAGTCGGAACCTTCAGGGTCTGCGCGACGACCTCGAGCGGTGTGAGTGCCAGCCATTGAGCAAGTGATACGTCTACTACCCTGTCCGACTTGTACAGCTCGATCCAGACCAAGTCCTCGGTGTCGGAGGTGTTCTCGATATAATGCCTGTACGACACATTAGTTCAAAGAGATGTTGCAATGATCGGACGAATACGTACGCCGAGTTGTCAGGGAATGCCGCCGTATCGCCCTCAGAAACAGCAAAGGTTCGCGCTGCGCTGCTACCAATGAACACCGTTGCCCTCCCTTTGCCCTTGTGGAAGTAGAGCCACTCCTCAGCGTTGGGATGCCAATGAAGCTCTCGCAACCCTCTGGGTTTCAGAGTAACGAAAGTGGCAGCAATCGTTTTGCTGATCGGAAAATTCGTCGAATCGATCTTTCTAAACTCGCCGCCGTTGCCAGGAACCACTTCGGGCGGGTGCTCAAACGTGCGGTACACGAACGAGCTGTTGCCCGACAGATATTGGTCCGAACTGACGGTCACGGTCGTCGTGGCAACCGTTCCATTGAGGATGTATGGGTTCGTGGTCGGCAGCTTGTCATAGACGGAGCGGTCGACCCCAAAGTTGCGGGCCAAAATGTCTCTCGGGGCATGAGCTAACCAGTCGACTATGTTGAATGTGGTTCTGTAGCAACGTCAGTTGGCTCTTCCGGTTAAGGCCTCGATTGACCTCGGCTACGCACCCAATTTTATCAAAGTCGGCCTCGTCAAAAGCTAACAAGTACTCGTTCTCTTCATCAATTCCCTGTATGTAGTGAGCGGCGCCCTTGGGAATGTACCTGACGCCAGGGTTAGAGACAAGGCGAAGAAGCCGCGTCCTGAAACCTACCCAAATGTCTCCATGGTTGAGCTTCTCGACCTGGCTCTTACCGTCCTCGCCGACTGCTCCAATGATCACACTCCCAGAATAGACAGTCCCCCATTAGGCTACTCTATACCAGTGCAGTTCTCGAATGGCGCCTTTCTTGAGGTGCTGTTGCGCGGCCGCGATGTCATGGCTCTGAGGCAAGTCCTGGATGACCTGCTCGAGGACCCAGCCACCGTTCAGGATGCGAGTCTTGGAGTCGGAGAATCTCCACTTCAGGTTCGGCACGACTCCATTGTCAATTGGTTGCTGGCCGGGGTTTTCGGGGTTTTCAGTGTCAATCCGGTTGTTGGTTCCGCCTGAGACGTGTTGTTGGTTAACATGACAGTGCAAGAGCCGGGAGACAACGCACCGAGGATCGGGCCTCCTTTGCCATTGGCATCGATGGGTTACCCAACGTTGAACTGGATATCCCTCTTCACGTTCTGGGGTACGGCAATTGTGCTGGTGACAAGGCCAATGACGCTGACGAGAGAAGGCTGAAGGAGCTTCATCGTTGCAAACAATAATCGACAGAGAACTGTAACACGAAGAAGAGCAAGAGATACAACGAAGAAGGAAGGGATTATAGATCTCTTGGAAGAAGACCTTATATTTAATTGTCTAGTACAAACGCAAGACTCACCTCGCGCATTCGCCATGAACTCTTCAATCTCGTTGACGATGGCGGAATCTTCCACGGCGTCACAATTAAAATTACGACCGGCAATGTCGAGTTTGCACCTGCAGAAACAAGGAGTCGTGATGATGAAATTGACCGTCCAGCGGTATTATCGCCATTCGTCTGTTTCGTGGGCGTGAACCAATCTAAGCCCCGAGGGCATCTGCCCCTCAAAGCCCGCAGCTTATGAATGCAATGATCGGCTGCCGTTAGCTTTGAATAGTTTCACTGGTAGGCTCGACCCCGACCATTCGACATATGTCCGAAAATAACGACATCGCGGGAAAGAGCGTCAGGTGGAAAAGCCGAAGGCTGCATGGACGCCGATCCCATCTCACTAGTCTATTCTCTTTCGAAGCTTACTTCAACGAAGTCGACTGCGGTAGTTTTCTTAGCATTGTCTCGTCACTAATGCTGGACTTGCCCACGCCTGTCATGAGAATACCCGAGGCGTTGATCATACATTCGTAAGTGATTTCTTCGTCACACCGACAGATCACGTTAGTTACGGGCTACCATTGATGACTCGATCCAAGTGTTTTTCTATTTGTCTGTTTTGGAACTTTTAGTCTTGGCATGCCCTCAACTGATTTACTTACACGATGTGGATGCTCAGGTTCTCGGAGGATACTGTAGTGAGCACTTGTTCGCTTCAAACATCGACTTCAAAAGACGCTCCACGTTACAGTGCCCATGTTGTAGAGAGTGTGTTCGCGACACAAGTTTTCTTGCAAGATTTGCTAGCCGTGTTGTTGCAAGTGAGATGTGCAGTTACAGTTATGGTCCTAGTCGAGCACGACTACACTATATGACTGGGATGATCCGTACTATTTCACCTCACTTAGGAAGGTTGATTGTGGAAGCCATCGAGTAGACTAGATTGATAGACATATGTACGTGGTCCAATTGCCGTCGGTTTTCGATCAAATTCCGTTTTATCATTGACTTTACCATCAATTCCATGAGCACGGGGTCGCGTGAGCGACATCTTTGGCCAAATCAAGAAATTTACAAGGGACGTGTTCTCATTTTAGGCCGACCAACGCTCACCGAATGTCAAACTTTCCGCAGCTAGCAGAATCACAATATCGACACATATCTCCCCGAGAACTCCTCAGGATTTTCTAAGAGTTTGGTTCGCGACCTTGAAACTGCGATGGAAATCTCGTGCGTATCTTGGCAGAGGCATATTCGGGCACCTGCTGCGCTGCAAGACTCGAGAGGAGGGCTGGAATATGTGTCTTTTACGGCATAGTTGTTTGAAAAGGTCTCATTTATCGTCGGCGGCGTGGATGAGGAGCTTTATCGGCTTCATGGTGTGATTTTTATGAGAGAGGGCCGCTCGAAATGGCAGATGGGTGAAGAACAGGTTTAAACTAAGAGCTACTCACGTATGGCAATGGGGTATAAAATGAAGAAACTTTGCCATTTGAATTGAGTACCTGGAATCCTCCAAACAGCTTGTTCTCTTCGGTGTTATCCAGCCACCGTGGGTATATCATCAACTCGCTCCACCATGTTCTCCAAGATCTCCATCGCAGCTCTCGTAAGCATCCTGCCCTCTTCAGCTATAGCAGGGCCAGTCAACACCAACAACCACACTCTCGTGAGCAGGAGAAGCCCATTAGCCATCAGCCTGCCTCCTCTGGTTCCCCATATCCCAGGCGTGACGGAGCTCTTGGCCTCTAACGCTCCTCCTCTCCCAATTCTTCAGCTCCCCACGCCTCCTCTGAATAGTCCCCCTTTCACCGGTGCCAATATCAAGCCCAAGAAGATTGGCTACTTCTGGACCGGAGCTGGGGACAACATTCACAAAGACTTCCTAGTGACTGCAAGTCTGGACGATGTATGACATGCCCCCTTATATTCTTACTTGCTTGCCCCTTTTACCCAGCGTTAAACCCACTGTCGTATGGTTGGGAATAATTACTGATTAAATTGGAATCCTAGGACACTTTCGGCCAAATCATCGCCGTGACTGATGTGCCGACCAGTGGAAACTCCCCTCATCACCTGGGTGCCTCTTCCGACGGCAAGACCCTCTTTGGCGGTGGTCTTTTGTCTCTTCTCAAAACGCAGGACGCGGCCTTTTACTTCGACGTCTCCAACCCCTACGCACCCAGGTTCAACAAGTCCAACCGTGCTCTCCTGAGTTCCATCGTCGATGAGATTCGGGCCAAGCCAGAGGGGTTCGTACTCTCCCTACCTGTACCCTTATCCTAGCTCTTTCTTACTTTCTTACTTCTTTTCCTTGAATTAACGAGCCATAATGACAATCTTTACCTTAACAGTGGATTATTCATCACGTACATGGGTAGCGCCTTGGGCACCTCGCCCGGCCGCCTCGTCGAGACTGACGCAGGAGGCGACATCATCCACGAGTGGCCCGAGGACGTCGCCGGAACCCTTAACATTCTGGGCGAGCAGTTTGGGCACGGCCTAGCGGTTGGCTTCAACAAGGGTATCATTCTGACCTCGGACTTCGTCGTGGCCCTGACCATCCTGAAGCCGACGCTAGGAATCCAGAAGGCGAGCACTCTACGTCTGTGGAAATTGTCTGACAGAACCATCATTTCAACCATTACTATTCCTGATGTAAGCTCAGCTTCCTCTCTTGGAGGAACTATAGGAAGTATGCGGACTGAGCTAAGCTATTTTCAGGGCCTTGGCATTCAGGATGTCAAGCTCATTCCCGGCAACGCTGAGAGCGCTGCCATCGCCATGTAGGCCTTCCATCGCACCTCATGAGCAAACTAGAAGAATGACCATGAGTGCACTGCAGCGCCGTCGGACCGGGCCAGGTTTGGATCATCTACCCTTTCCGCCGTGACTCCTCCGGCAAGCAGGGTGTGGCTGAGCTGCTGTATGATCTGGGCCCCAAGACAAAGGACTCGCTGGCCATCTACTCAGACATCACCGACGACGGCAAGTTTGCTTCCTTCACCATCACGCTAGGAAATCATGTCACGGCTCTCGATATCTCGGGCCTGAACAAGGTGAAGAGGCTCGATGACCCCGAGGAGCCGCAGCCCATTGCCGGGCCTCGCTACGTCAAGATCAGCCCTGATAATAAGAATCTGCTTGTTACCGGATATTTCGTGCAGACTGGTGACGTGAGTTCTCTCTGTTCCCTCTCATAGCCTCAGTCGATGAGCTGGTATTAGAGAAGCTGGCTAACTGATGCAATTTCAACTGCAGATCTCGATCGTGAACACACATAGTGACTACAAAGGCCACTGGCTTGATATCCTCCCCGATGGAAGTCTGAGCTTCAACAGGTCGATTGACTTTGAAAGCATATTCATTCGCGACTGTGGCGGCGCGCGGCCTCACTCATTGTCATCTGCGACTTGACTGACCCTAAAAGCCCCAAGTACTACTAAAGCCACTGGTTTAAGTGACGCAACTTCACTTGATGCTCGATGACTGACGGGGGGGCGATGACCAGTATGCGTGCTTTAGAGGATGTATTTGCCAGAAACCTCGAAACACGTTGTTTTCTGATCGAAAGCCCTGACAGCCATTACTGTTATCCTAAAATATACGATGAGTACCATGCTGTACCTCTAATGACTTCTAGTGCAATTGATGATGCTTATAATTCTTGAGCTGTGATTCGACAGCGGGATTAGAAGGTATCGCAGCCTTGGCGCCCAGTCGACACTTATACATACCTCACCGTTAAAGACGGTTGTGGTCTGTTTGGCATATGTTGTTGTAAGTTCTATGAGCAGGAAGTTGCAAGGGGGCTTTGAATTGGCTGCTAAGAATACAATATCGTGGAAAGAGGATACCTGTCAGCGCATGTGTTCCACAAGATACCTCTAGTGGCCGTGCGCTAACAATTTCCTACAGCATGCGTCATTCGCTCGCCCCTCCCTTGTAGAGGTCCGGCCGGCCCTTCCGTGTCGCACCTGCCTGGACGCCGCACTCCTCGTGATGGCGTAACGCTAACATTCTGACTCCTGCATCCCGTGATTCACCTTCATCTTCTGCCCTTCACTTCTCATCCATGTTTTCTTAAACCCCCATTTTTCACTGTAGACAACATGCCGCCAGGACGGAGTGCCGAGAAGAGCCCCGCATCACCGGCGGCAGCTCAAGCAGCTTCCCCACCAAGCTCCCGGAGAGCTATTGTTTGCTTAGTCGGCTTCATTCTGTCATTTTTGGTGGTTTACGGACTTTATACACCTGACCGGAGTTTCTATGATACAGGAAAATGGTTCCCCGGGAATCTCGATAATACAGACAGTATCGATGCTGACAATGATTTGTACCTTCTCGGCGCCGGCCGCGCCGACATCACCGGTCCGGTCGTGGAGATTAACATGATGGGTTACGCAGATCCCAAACAACTTGGAACTGGCCTCCGACAGAGACTGTACGCCCGCGCTTTTATCGTCGGCAGCGTGGAAAAGCGCGACGAAAGATTCATCTACGTCATACTGGATACACAGTCAGGAGACACAGCTGTTCGGTATGGTGTTCTTCATGGGCTCGCTGATCTGGGGTTCGACTACTCCATGTACGGACACCACAACTTGGCTTTAACCGGAACACATTCTCACTCCGGCCCGGGTGCCTGGCTCAACTACCTGCTGCCCCAAATCACGAGCAAGGGCTTCGACAAGCAGAGCTACCGGGCCATTGTCGACGGCACGCTGCTGGCGATACGTCGTGCTCACGAGAGCCTGGAACCAGGTCACATCAGCGTTGGGTCAACCAAGGTCACCGGCGCCAACATCAACCGCAGTTTGTATGCGTACATGGCGAATCCGGAAGAAGAACGTGCCAAGTATAACATCAGCGCTGAGGAAGATGGATCTGTCGAGAAAGACATGACTCTGCTGAAGTTTCAGCGAGCAGCTGACGGCAAAAGCATTGGTGTGTTGACATGGTTCCCAACTCACGGCACCTCCATGCTCGGCAACAACACACTCATCTCAGGAGATAACAAGGGCGTGGCGGCCTGGCTTTTTGAGAAGAGCGTACGAGGGGAGTCCCATACGACCGACGGCTTCGTCGCGGGCTTCTCTCAGGCAAACATGGGAGATGTCAGCCCCAATGTCCTAGGCGCTTTCTGCGAGGATGACTCTGGCGATCCATGCGACTTCAAGACAAGCACTTGCAGCGATGGTAAGAGTCAGAAGTGCCACGCTCGAGGCCCGTTCTTTAGGAACAAGGACAATGGGGCCGCTTCCTGTTTCGAGATAGGCAAGAGGCAGTATACAGCTGCGAAGAAGCTGTTTGATGATCTAGGGCCCAACGCCCGGCGAGTTCGCGGGTCATGGGTCAAGTCATTCCACACCTTCCACAACATGTCGGAGTTTCAGTTTGAGCTGCCCAACGGAACGGAAGTGAGAACTTGTCCTGCGGCGTTGGGGTACTCGTTTGCAGCGGGGACGTCTGACGGCCCTGGTGCGTTCGACTTTACTCAACACGACTCGAACTCTTCAAACACATCACCGTTATGGAAGGTTGTTGGCGGGTTACTGAAGGCACCCACTCAGGATCAAATTGCCTGCCATTCTCCCAAACCGATCCTGCTGGATGTCGGCGAAGTCTTCAACCCGTACCAGTGGACACCCAATGTTGTTGACATTCAGATGTTCCGAGTTGGGCAGTTGATCATCATCGTTAGCCCAGGAGAGGCCTCGACCATGGCAGGGCGACGATGGAAAAATGCCGTCAGGCACCAGGCTCAGTCCCTGTTTGCTGAAGAGACTGATGCCAAACCCATATTGGTTATTGGGGGCCCGGCAAACAGCTATACACACTATATTACAACACAACAGGAATATGGGTAAGTACCCAGCCACCAACTTGCTGCTCTTCGCTGATGAAACTTGCAGTATACAGCGATACGAGGGGGCTTCAACTTTATACGGTCCCTTTACGCTAGATGCGTATATCAATCGATCCATCGAGTATCTACCCACCCTGGGTGCTTCATTCACAAAGGGGCCTCCTCCTCATGCCGGAGGCCCATACCCCCCTGACAACTGCAATCGGTCTTTGAGTTTCATCACTGGAGTGGTGCGGGATGGAACGCCCGTCTTCCGCAGTTTTGGTGACGTCAAAAAAGACGTGGAAAAGAAGTACGCAGTTGGTGACGTCGTACGAGCTACCTTTGTCGGTGCCAACCCTCGTAACAACTTGCGCCTGGAGCAAAACTACGCTGTCGTGGAGAAACTGGTAATCGACAAGGGCGCCATCAAGAAATGGGATATTGTGCGGGATGACAATGACTGGAGTCTGATTTTCAACTGGAAGCGGACTAGTGAAATACTCGCCACGAGCGAGGTCGAGATCGTATGGGAAACAGAGAACGACGCAGAGCCAGGGACGTACCGGTTCCGTTACTACGGAGACTCGAAGTCCCTTGGTGGCAAGATTACGAGTTTCGAGGGAGTCAGCGGACAGTTCAAACTGCGTTGAGCTTGGGTCGGTTGAAATCGAGGCATCAGTTAGGCTTGGTTGCTCGTGGAAGGCATAGAGAGTCAAAAGCATTTTGAATACAAAGCTGTCAGCTTGGATTCGAAATGGAAAGAGGGCAGTTTCTGTTCCGTTCGTTTGATTCCAAATGCATCTTAAGTTAGAAGAAGCCAAGGTGCGGAAAGTCTAGTTCGAAAAGACGCTATGCTATACAAGGCCTATGCTGAGGCTTGGGTTGGTGATACAAACGAATAGTCTCTTCTGAGGAAGCACTTAATGTTTTCTCATCGTGGCACTTCAATCAGGAATCCTACCCAAATCCTCGGACTATCCGACGCAACAAAGTCAGCTCTCTAGCAGCGTCCAGGGCCACTGACGAAACTTACGGTATATCCAGGAGGGCACCGCGTGATGCATTCCCAGAACTGGTCACCATAACCCTGGCACGTGTACTCCCCGTCATTCTCCGTAGACGCAGTCGGCTTGCTGCACGGCGGAAGGTCCATGTTGCCCCTCGCGTTGCCCTTCCACCTGGCGCAGCCCATGCAGGCCCCGTAGGTCTTGCCCGGCGCCGTGCAGGAGCGGGCGCATCTGCTGCTGCATGTGGAGACATCTTCGACGCTGTAATCTGAGAAGAGCCAGGCATACTCGGCTGGGGCGATGTCGCGGTCTGATTCGAAGCCTGGTGAGCAGGCTAAAGTGAAGGGGGCGAGAAGGAGGAGGAGGAAGGGGATCGTGAGCTGCATCGTGGCTGGATTGGTCGCTTTAACGAATATGTTTGCGTGAACGAGCGGGATTGGCAGACGTTGGCCAAAAGAACGAAACCCAAGAAGGAAAGAAGGAGTGATGCTTGAGGTCATATACATTTCAGAACTCGAAAGGGCGATCACCGAAGCTTTCTACCGATCCGTCAGTCATCTCCCTGACAGCAGTCTCTCCGAAACACCCTACGGACAATATCGTTGTCACGTTGTCAAGCAGATGAAGTATCTTGACCTAGGAGTAAGTTTTCGGCTTGATTTACGAAATTATACTCACATGAGCCCCAACAGCCTTTTCGAGTTTCAAGAGTACTCAAGGACCCTTCGGCGGTAGGCCGTCTGCTGAGTCGTGACAAAGCCAAAAGCCGCAGTCTTGGGCAGATTAGTCGAAAGACTTCATCAATTATAGTTTGATCGGACTTTATTAGTCAGTACCGAACCCTGACGGCATGGCTCATGAAATGTTTCGAGGAGCCGCCTGTCTCAGGCCATATCACCAGAGACCGGGCCTTGGTTGGTCTTAGGAGGCGATCAGGCCAATTACGGTATAACATTGCGGAGTTACCACAAATCGTTGAGGCGTGCAACTCTTCTGATTCTTGCTATGGCCATGTTACCGAGCCAACTCTTCACCTTGGGCTTCCCGGGCAGGAGAACAGGTCACTACCTTGCTTGTACCACTGATCTTTTCAGCTCAGCCACCTGAAAAGAGGAAGAAGTCCCGCCACTTCTTACATTGCCGCCCTGCCCTCGGTACCATGCTCACTACTATGTACTTTCCTTGGAAATCACGCCGTTGAAAGTTGGAATTCAATAAAGAATTATCTCTTGCTCTTCAACTACACCTCCACCAACTTCTCTCATGCCCTCGTTACTCACTCGGTTGCTCTTTTTGCTCTCCATGGCCATCTTACATTTTCGTAATTATTTTAAAGGCATGCCGCGAACGAGGAGACGTGAGCCAAGTGTTGATGCCCAGCTGTGTCTTGTCGTCTGCGCGCCACAGCCTCCGACTATGGCTCCAAAGGAAGTCTGATGAGCCGACGAACTGATCAGACAGAGAGCCCCGATCGTCTGCTTGGCAAACCAGCAATTGGGCTCGAATGGTGCGCCTATCTAGCGGACTCGGATTTTGAGTAAACCGCCACTGTCTAGAAATACCCAAAGGTTGACAAGATGCGTATATCGAAGCCCTATGATGGCCATGATGGTGTGCAACAGGACTTCTCATGTTTTTGGTCACGCGACCCCTGGTCTCCTGCGCCGCCATCCCGGGTCGGTCGCTGCCGACACCCGACATACATGCCTCGGCTCTTCTCCACGCAACTTCTCTTAGACAAACGTGCCGAGATGGTTTACGTCCCGAAGATGTACTAAGGCTACCTCAAGAGATGTCTTTTCTGAGCATCCTTTTTCGGAAGATTCACCGGGTTCTCACCTGCCTTTGTCGGCGTATCGTGGCTTGCAAACAGCATGAGGAAAGGAGGCGGCTGTTCACACAGCCTATGCATGGGCCCCCACCGTATATATCCCGAGACCCTCTCTAGGGGGGCCAAATACCACTGCTAATGGCGGGACCTCATGCAGCCATGTCGGAAGTCGCCCTCCCCGCAGCTAGACCCTCCCCGCTGGAAACCAACAGCGCCCCTTCGTATCCCTTGCTGCAGCTGATTACCGTCGAGGTGGTGTCCATGACAAGCGAGTTGAATGCCTATTGAATCAACGACAAGCCTTTGTCATTTTATGCAAACATCGTCGTTGCAAACTCCGACCCTCTCCAATTTTCGGGACCCTCCCCCTCCAATGGCAACTCTGGCCCAGATGGTGACCTGTCACAGCTCAAATCGCCAGCGCTGAATGAGCAGAACCGAGCTTTTGCCCCTCTACAAGAGGCTCTTCTTATTCGTCTTACCCCACAGAAGCTTATTCTCACCAAATACCCTCGCAACTATGTCTCAACGAATCACATGCCATCCATTGGGGAGGAAAAGCTTCACAGCAAAGCCGCTGCAGCTACTAGGGTTTTCTCAAGCTGAAAAGCTGGGCTACGCTATTGATTGGTGATGAGACGGGGTAGGGTGTTTGCTAGTTTCGGGTTGCGCTGGTCCCGAAACCAGAGCTTCCACCCCTGCCTCGGTCTGCCACATGGCCCTGTCCCACGCCAAACACAGTCGACGTTTCCGGCCATTCTTTTCGTGTCTTCCATGACGGTTCTGTGAGCCCCGTACTTCTTTTCTACTCGACCTGGCTAATGGTCTTATGTTCTTGAGTAATCATTACCATTTTTTTGCTGCATCAACAATATCAAGCGCCTCCAAATCCCCATACGAGGTTCAGGGAAGGGGATCAATCAGGTTGACGCCGGAGTGATCTAGAGCGATCTCCCTCGAGACCCGAACCTGCTACTGTCCTTAAGCTCCTGAGTTCGAGATTCGATATCCTGTCTGGTCGTCTCGCCATCCTACCGGCAACTCTCCTGATCCTGTTACGGCCCGGTGTTCGACATCGCCATGGTATCGTCAATCTATGTCCTTGTCGGAGCTGTAGTCGCCTACGGCACCTACTCGTACATCGCCGGTCTCCAGCGCAATATAGATGAGGCGAAGAAAGTCGGCCTGCCATATGTCGTAACCCGTACGTACCGGGGAAGCCTTCAATTTTGCTCAGGACACAGACTGACTCTGAGAGCAAAGCTGCGTCACCCTTCTCGATAATATGGCAGCTCACCCACAAGTTCTGGATTCCCATCATACAGACCCTCCCTAAGTCTTGGTGGGAAAACTGGCTCGAGTTAGTGCCGTTCGATACTGTCTACCCATCGCGTCCATGCTAATCCAAACGCTCTGCGAACAGGCTCCTTATACCGAACTGGGCCTACAACATACTCCATAAACCCTTTGCGCGCATCGGCGAGACTTTTATGATCGTTTCGCCATTCCAGATTCTCATCCTGACCGACAGCGCCGAAGCCATCCACCAGATCACGCAGCAGCGCGAGAAGTTTCCCAAGCTCGTCGAGACGTACGCGATCCTGAAGCAGTTTGGTGACAACGTCCTCACCACTGAGGGCGTCGTGTGGCGCATGCACCGAAAGGTCACGTCCGCCACCTTCAACGAGAAGAACGCCGCCCTCGTCTTCGCCGAATCCATAAAGCAGGCCCAGAGCATGACGCAGAAGTGGCTAGGCCCAGACGGTAAGAGCAGGCAGACCATCGAAACGCTGGACCGCGACACCATGCGCCTTGCGCTCAACATCATCAGTTACGTCGGGTTCGGCATGCGCTTGCTCTGGCCGGGGCAGAGACTCCCCGAAGGCGCGGATCCGAAGCTCAAAAAGTACAGCTCGCTCGAGGCGCCCCCAGGCCATACCATGAGCTTCGTTGACGCCATTGCCGAGATGTTGGAACACATCCTGGTTCTGTTGCTGGTGCCGCACAAGATTCTGATGCTGTTGCCCTTCAAATACACAAAAAAAGCGGTGGAATCGCACGACAACTACGCCCAGTACATTGACGAACTTATGCAGGACAAGATCGAGGATCTGCAGAACGGCGACCACAGCGACGCCGGCATGGATCTCATGGGCCAGCTTGTAAAGTCAAAATACGGCAATGGGACGACCCACGATGGCGTGAACGGGGTTCTGTCCAAGGGCAAGGGGTCCAAGATTCCGCAGCTGTCCAGGTCGGAGATATCGGGCAACGCTTTCATCATGCTTGTCGCGGGGCACGAGACGACGGCCAACGCGATGCATTTTGGGCTGATCGAGATCGCCTGCAACCCTGCTGTGCAGAGGCAGCTCCAGAAGGATATCGACGGCATCTTTGGCGACGGCGACCCGAGCACGTGGAACTACGAGAGCACAGTGAACCCGATGCTCGCGTCGATGCTGGGCGCCTGCATGAACGAGACGCTGCGGATGACGCCGGCTGTGGTCGAGATCCCCAAAAAGGTAAACCCGGATGGTGACGGGATCATCTCGCTGGACGGCGAGAAATACGTTCTGCCAAAGGGGGCGCATATCTCCATCGTGGGCGTGGCTGCGCATCGCAACCCACGTAATTGGCCATCAAAGCCCAGCAAGATCACGGACGCGGAACACGACCTTGACGATTACGCGCCGGAGCGGTGGTACCGCGCCAGTCTGAGCGCGGCACAGACCGAGGACAAGAGCGGCGACGCAGAGGACTACGGCGGTTACAAGGGCTCGGACACCAGCGAGAAGATGTTCCGGCCGGTACGGGGCTCGTACGTCCCCTTCTCGGACGGCCCGCGGTCGTGCCTTGGACGGCGCATCGCGCAGGTCGAAATCATTGCTGCATTGTCCGTCGTGTTCCAGCGGTACAGTCTCGAGCTGGCGGTGGACGAGTGGGCTTCGGATACCGAGGTCGAGGCCATGGGCCGCGCGGAGAGGCAGGAGCTGTATCGGAAGGCGCAGGAGAAGTGCCGGGAGACTGTCAAGAAGGCGTCGACGATGCTGACCCTGAAGCTGCCCCAGGGGATGAGCGTTCCCATCCGCATCGTGCCGAGGGGAGAGGAAAGGTTTGTCAACTTTGTTGACTCTGCTTAGGCTGTGATACCACTTGGTCAATGTTGGGAGGCGTCGTGTTTCGACTGTAAAAGTACTATGTGGACGAACATATGGGAATAACAGGCAGGGGAAAGGCGGTCTGGGTGGCGTGGTGATTCTGCGCGATACTGTGTACAGAACCACAATCATGGGAATAGAATCAGACATGGTCGGGAGCAGTCGAAGGAAGCACATGATTGGACAGGTCGAAGACTTTGGAGATTTCATTGGTTGTCCTGACAGCGGAACCTGTTGATCGCGGGTAGAAAGTGTGATGGGCTTCTCGTTCGATACGCTCCTGTGCGATGTTAATGAGGAACCAACCACGTGTTCTTGCAAGGCTCGCATCATCCCAGTACTCCCTCGAATCTCCCCAAAATGGCCTCGATGTTGACATTGCCTTTGTCGCGGGAGATCATCAAACAGTCGCGCGCAGACGCTAGCGACTACTACGTAAGCCGTTTGTTTACATGCTTTACCTGATTCGGACAGCTCGGGTGGGCCTGTCTAGTCCCAGGCGCCATTCCTGGCCAGTGCTTTCCACTCCTGCTGCTCCCGGGGAAAAGGGTAAAGGGCGCTAAGCCAGTCGCAATATCCCCCCAGTGCAGAACTCACAGGGCACATGCCGCTGCATCAGTGCCAGTCACCTCACGGTGAGGTAACTGAAGCCTGCTGCCCCCCGAATTCTCCCCATCTTCTCGCTCATCCTGCTTCCCCCCTTCACGTCTCCCACCAAAATCCCGCTGCGTCACTTCCATTAATCACAACACGTCGAGACCCGCTGGCGAAGACGGACAAAAAAAAAACATAAACAACCGACAACGCTTCGGCCATCTCACCTTGTCGAACCCCCCCCATCCACAACCTAGCTCAGCCCAGCTATCGTTGTCGTTATCACCATCAATCTGCCCTCCCACCATCACCCTCGAGCATTCTCCAAGCCGAAGCACAATCTGCCCTGCATTCGCTGCAATTATTCTACAAGGGAATCTGTTGTGTTGAACTTTTAGAATCGCCGTCTCTGCGCGATTCGCCCGATACCCATTTCGATCAGCTTCTCCCCCGTTTAAACGACCAAACCATGTCGGGCGCAAACTCGTGGTTGGCGAGGCAGCGCAAGAGCGACCTCGTCGAGCTTGCCGAGCTGACTGGACTCACTGGGTACGTTCTCTCCTCCACTTATCTCTGGATTATCGCGCCTTTCGCAAGCTTCGTGCCGTTGCGCATGCCGTATGCGAGATCGAGTTGCGCTGCCATCGCGTTTGTTGCGACCGTCACCCGGGACACCTGAGTCGCGTCGAGCTGTCGCAGAGAGGTACACGATTCTGTTAAGACCACAATGCTAACAACGCGCTCCTTTCAGCTACGAGAACCAGAAGAAGGCCGATCTGGAAGTCACTCTCGATGAATACCTCGCCGAGAACGCGACGCAATTCTCCCACAATCCCAAGCTCACGCCCTACTACAACAGCCGTGCCAAGCTGCCGGCTCGCCCATCAAGAGGGAAGCACCCCTCACCGACCTCGTTAGGTCGACGACGCGCCGCAGGGCTACGAGAGTCATCGAGGAGACCCAGCCCGAGCCAGAGTAAGCAATCCCCGCCCGTTTTGTCCACGATGCGCCTCGGAGCCACCCCGCAGTCGCGACTAACACGCGTCACAGAGTCGAGTCATCCTCACCAAGCCCGGAGCCTGCCCTATCCACAGCCCTGGCGACGCGCACCCCCGCGCGCAACCTGTCTCTCGCGAGCCGCATCCCGCTGCCTGCGACACCCGCTGATGTCGCCGAGGCCGTCGACCGCCACACCGTCGCCGTACGCGAGCGCGTCACGGAGCTCTACGACCAGTCGGGAATCCAGGAGGGCACCCAAGCCGTGCGCTCGTCTCTGTCGACAGTCACATCGGTGCTCTTCACTGTCGCCGCGTTCGAGGCCTGGAACTTGAGAGCTGAGGTCCTGCCCCTCCGCTATGCCTTCACCATCCCCGCGATTCCTGCCCTGGGTACCAGCTTCTACCCCGTCTACGTGCCTGACGCGTTCCTGTTTGTGACCTCGTCCTTCTGGTCGCCGGTCACATTGTGGACTCTTACCTCGGTTCTCATCCCCTCCTTGTTCGGCTACTTTTACAACCTGAGCGCCGCTAGCCATCCTCAGCCCCGAGGCCGCAAAGCCTCGACTGTGGAGTACAACGTCGACCCCCTGGTCTTCAGCATCGTCAAGGCCCTGATCTCCTTCGTCGTCTACGGCCAGAAGGCTACCTTTGGCGGGTGGATCAACGAGAGCTCCATCGACCGCATCAACGGCGCGCTGTACGGCGAGTGGAAGGGCATTCTGACGGGTGCCGCCATTACTTGTCTGGTGAGCCTCTACGATGCTGTCCTGAAGAAATAGGAGAACCCTTCACAAGACGCGATTGTTGCTCGGGGACCGGAAACCCCACCAAAGGGTCGACCGGTACAGGGTCTACGGAAACCTGGCTCGCGGAAAGCCCTTCCCCGTTAGGTTTACCCGCGCGTGTGCCGGAGTGTTGGCGTGTATCTTGACCTTTTTCTCATCACTCGAAGGCGGCGTTCGGGGCGTTACGTCGGCGACACGCGTGGCTTTTCGACTGATGCCCCTCCAGTCCGTGGTTGGGGCTTCGCGACGATGGCACACGGGCCGTATCAAAGCTCTGAGAACTGAACCCCTCGACGGGATTCATTCACTTTTTGTCCGCCTGGTGGTGGCCATTGTATATGCAACGGGGTGCAGCCTTTTCTTTTCCTGTTGGGACCTGAGTCGGTGTTCGTTTCATGGGGTTGGATCCGTTCTGGGCTTTCTTATCAATGGTACAATTAGCTGTAACGTCATGGATATCGGCGGGCGAGTGGCAGAGTTCCGTTGCAACGGGGCACTGGGGATGTTTCTCGGTTTGATTATGGGAAGTAGGGCGATGAGCCTGCCAAGTGTCTCCTTCCTGTTAGAAGTCATGAGAGAGATGACGATCAGAAATATGTCGACTTTGAAGTTGTATGCAAACCTGCCCCAGCCTCGTAGCAGACACCCACTCCACTCCGTGGGCTTTCTAACATCGTTTTGATGTATACGCCAGCACAAACGATGCTCGTAGCCTCTTTAAAAAGCTCTCTGACGCCCGCGTTCTGCGCGTCGCGCACCCCTTCGCTCGTACTCGGTGCGCCTTACGGTCAAGTCACGCCTTTCCTGCTCACACTCTGTTGTCTCTGTGGCCTTGCTTCTCCTTGTGATATGCAAACAAGGTCGTCTCATCCCGTGATCGCGGACGGCTATGGAGGCTCAGCCTCGGAGTTGACGTGAGTGCCTGCGCTCCCATGCTTCCGTCACTGCAGAACATCTTGCTCGAGTCACCACCCGGCCACGGAAACAGAGCGCTCGGCTCCGGGACCTTCTTGTCCCGCGAGAAAGACACACGCGAAGTCCCAAAGGGAAGACCCCAAAGGGAAGCCCAGCACCGTGTCGAACAGGGGCCTGCCGCCTCCCAACAATACAGTCGTCCCGCCAGCAGTCCGGGAGGCCGGCCGACGCCAAATTGCGAGACGGGCGTTTTCAAAACCTGGAGAAACCGGTCGTAGTCCACGAGTCAGTATGCGGGTGGCGGCTTGGGCGGTACGCTGTTACTATGGACCACGAAAGGCCACGGAGGCCAGAGCCTCGGGCCGCCGAGGGACTCGCGTTTCCCTTCCGGCATGCGACACCACCGCTTGCCACCGACAGCCTCGGGCATGTGGTGTTGTGACTGGCGGTCCTCCAACGCAACTTGGCCCCCCTCCCCTTCGCTCGTGGGACTCGGCCTCTGCCCGAGGAAATGACGCCCTCCCCGTACGACAGAATGGACCCCCAGCAGCACCCGAGACACGGAGTGACGGTTCTATCCGACGAGACTCCTTTCGGGCTCCACAATCCATGTGTTCCTGCATGACGTCATAACCGAAGACTTTCTTCAATTCACCGCTTCAGTCTTGTACAGAGTGAAGGCATCAAGCGCGGTTGAGTGTACGTTTGAAAGCAACAGGTGAAGGCGTTAATGCTTATGACTGTATGTTCTAACCGTAGCCCAAGTCGCAGCTGCAATCAATGCCGTGGCTCCCGATGAGATGCCATCTTCTGATCTATCCATGCCGGTCTTTATGCAGCGCTTTCTCGCGAAGCTGTATCCTCACTTCGTAATGCAGCAAATCCTCCATCTCCATCTCTCGACATCTCATCTGATGTGTCATTTACCCATTTCAAACGCCTTTCCGTGTAGTGATACAAACATCGCCCTCATATTCCTCTTTTTGCCATCTCAACTCCTTGCCGCACGAGCGAAATAACTTATAGGTACGGTCGTGTCTATCGTACAAAAGCCAATCGCAATGCTCAAATAAAAGAAATGCAAATCAAGTCAAGTCAAAACCATTAGTTGTGCGACTTGACAGGCTTAGCCGCGTGCCGGCCGCATCGGTGCGGGTGCTTCGGAGACTTAATGTAGCAAGTGTCGGCAGCCTCCTCTGGTGCTCGTGGACCGTACTTCTGGGTGACGGAGCAGTACTCGAGGCTGGGTCCCATCCACTCGCGGAGGTGACGGTGCAGCTCGCAGCGGGAGATCCCGCACTTGCGGCAGTAGACCTGGCCCTTGACGCGCATGCGCTCGAGGGTGTGGGCATGCTCCTGAAAGGCCTCGGCAGGAGGAGTTGCGGAATCGTGATAGATGAGGGGACCGGCGAAGCGCCAGGCCCACTCGAGGTCGTTGGGTCCGTTGCGCCGGGAGGACAGCGGCACGGAACCGTGCATGCGGCGGTGAATGTTGTAAAAGTGGCTGCTGGTCAAGCCGAAACAGGTGCTGTCAATGGGGTCGAGGTGGTCGAAGATAGCGAAGTGCAACTCGGCGGGAAGGTCGAAGATGTCCATGTGCGCCGAGGGGCGGTGGATGCGGGCTGGCGGCTCATAGTCCATAACAGAGTAAGAACGGCGCGGGGGCGGGAGAGGAGGCCGGCGGGTTTGGGGGGGCTGAGGAAGATGCTTCATGTCTTGGATCGGAAGTTCGGACTGCTCAGGCACAGACGCGATGGCATGCCTCTCAACCGCTTCGTGATGAGTAGGAGGAGGGGCGGGATAAGGGGAGGCGTTGGGCGCGGGGCTGCCCTGAGCCGATGCCACGGGAGAATCGGTGATGGACCAGCCACGGCGAGGAGTGCGCCAGCCGGCACGCTTCTTGCTCAGCTCATCGATCATGACCTGGCGTTCTTCGCGGGTCATCATCTTGTTCTCCTGGCGAGAAGCGAGGTTGGTTGCGAGGAGTAGGCGAGCAACAGAGGCGACATGGTCGGCCGAGTCCTGAGACTGCTGAGTGTGCCCGGTCTGGGCGAGACCTGAAGGAAGCACTTCAACCATCGTGAAGGGGGGCCCTTGTGAGACGGTGTGGTGATGGTTTGTAAGGTCGTCGAGGGCCCGAGCTGGGCTTTTATCCGACGATGTGTATGATGTAGAGGTAAGCGGGGTTAGATGGCGACCGACCAGGTAGGACGCCAATTGTCTCGTGAGATGATGAAGGTGATCGTTCCCTATACGGACGAATTCACCTGCGTACGGTGGTGAGGGGGCAACGAAGTTGTCGTTGAGGTGGGTAGTAGTTGTCTCGTTGTTTTCGGGCAGAGGGGGAACGTTGTTCTCGAGCCCTCAGGTTTGCGTATCAAAAATGTGTCGTTTCAACCGAGTCGAGGGTGCAGCTGGTAAGGCCAATGTCGGATAGCAGCAGTCTTCGTTGTGAGTTGGAAAGCCTCAATAGCAAGTTCATGAGGCAAGAAATGGTTGTTGAAGATGGGGCCGGAAGCGGTTCGTTGGATATTTAAGGGTACGTCAAGGGCAGAAAGTGACAAGACCCTGTTGAGGTAGTCTCGAGCGCCGATCAGTCGTGTTCACCATTCAAAGGAAAAGAAGAGACGGAAGGCGAGGAAGAGAAAAAGAACGTGTGTGGTGGTGGTGTGATGGAGCCAGCACCGGACGGGGAAAGGCGATGTTCGGCCGTCGAGACGTCCAGACCGACGGGGTCTTGACAAGTCACGGGTACAAATTCGACGCTGAGGTGGCAGGCCAGATTAGCAGTATCATCGGGGGCTCAGCGTGCCACTGGGACAGAGGCCATACGCCATAGTTGCCGAGTTGAGCAGTCTGTTGTGCTTCTTCTCAGTGCCTTCCCTGCTAAGCTAACGGATAGCGCGAGGCACGAACGCTAGGTTCTCCCGGCCTGAGAGGCACAGAGAGAGCGAGAGAGACGCAGGACGCTGGAAAGAGAGTGAACCCGCTGAATTGGAAGGGTTGCACTGCTGTAATGCCATTGGGCTTGGTCCCCTTCCCCTTCGTCTCTTGTTTTTTCCCGCTGCCCCCCATTGGCGCCGAGGGAACATGGCAGAAACAAAAATGGGGAATTCGGTCATTCGCATCCTCGCGCGAATCATGAAGCATGAGCAACTCAAGATTCGCCAATAACGCATTCAGAAACAATCTCGACAATCCTCGCAAGCAACAAGAAAACACTGGAGAAGATGGAGATTGCTGACGCCCGCCCGCTTCTCCTGTAACCACCTAGAGGAGATCATGTCCCTCCCCCTCTCGACTCTCAGCTCTTCTCAGCTGAATGGATGGTCCTTTTTGCCTTTGTCCTTCGACTACGTAGGGGACCAGTATCCTGCAAGCGCGGTCTGAAGTACTCGGTACCTGAGCCCGGCTACTTTCGTCATGAGGCAATAGGTAGCGTGGTTCAGGGTGCAGCAGCAAGGAGGGGGGAACGAGCCACTGGCAGGGGAGGAGTAAAGCTCCGCTCCTCAATCGTCAGATCCGAAGACACAACGCTCGGCGGCTCGGAAAAGCGAGCGGGACTCACCTCACCACCATTCCATTCCATGCCATCTCATGCCCTCGGAAGGAAGACAAGCAAACAACTGACAACGAAGCAGAGCCACGACGTATCCCCGGCGAATCGAAGCCGTTGCTCTAGATCACGAACGCCCTCCGTGACCCCCCTTCCCCCCCGGCGCTTGGCGCTGTAAGTCTCCCGTCTTTTGATTGACCAACCAGCGGCCGCGTGTATGAAGCACGACGCGAACATATGGGGGGTACTTGGGCCCGTTGGCAGGTCGTGATGGGGTCTCTTCCATTCTTCGTGCTTCTGGAACTGGCCAGACGTCGAAGGCGTGCAGCGTCGCGCATCGAAGACCAGGAGCAACACCGACTAGCAAAGCTGACATACGCACCTCTACAGATGCCAACAGCGGCTCGCAATGCAACAAGGGACGCGTTCAACCACTTACAGGAAGAGTTCAATTACAACGCAGCAAGGAAGCCGTGATCCATGAGTGAGGTCTTTTTGCATCCTATACAATACAGCCCAGCAGCAGGGAGGCCTTGTTCTCCGGATCAGTCACTCCGTATGCGCCATCGACTGATGTCTCCGCCGCCTGTCAACCATGCCTAAGCTTCATAGCGCAGCCGTCAGTCGAGAATGATGAAGCTCATAAACCACCAGGATATGATTACAGACTTGGCCAGGGTCCAACGCCCTCCTCCGCAGACCGGCAAGAAACCGCTGTATTACACGGATAGGCCTCATAGGGCAGAAACGGTCCCATGACCACGCACAACTGGCCCCAGCGAGGCAGTCGCCGTTGCACGGCAGCCGTGAGTACCACGTCAGGACATTGGACACACGCCGCTTTCCTGCCTGCAGGACAGCACTGTGTTCTCAGTAGGCGCTGCTGAGCGCGGCAGCGGAAGCCAGACCGCCAAAAACAGGGCAACCCGCCATCCTAGCGATCGACATCATCATGCCGCTGCACCTCCCGCAGATGCCACCCAAGATTTGTGGGGGACCAAAACAGCGGTGGCGAACTTCTTGACAATTCCAATGAGGACCTACGGCATTCTGCCGCTGCCTATCTCCATCATTGTATCCCTCTGATATTCCGACCCCTCCCGAATACCCCCATAGCCGCCAGGAAAATTATGATGTCTGTAGTGTTCTTGACAAGACATCCCAAGGCTCGCGAGGGACACTGCAAACTGGTCGCATGTGCTAAGCAGCATGATGTTTCCAACGTGCGCCCGGGAAGAAACGTGAGAAGAACTGCCAAAAGGCTACGGGCGACCATCAAGTCGAAACGCCACTGGTTTCGCTGACTGATCTAACGCATCCCTCACGAGCAGCCTTCCCAGGCAACCCTCCCGCCGTCGGCGCACACCGATCAGGCCAGCCAAACTGTAGGTTGTCTTGCGTCGTGCAAGGCACACACATCACACTCATGATCTGACCTCTCGCCCACTCCCCGCGAGGAATCCGGCGAAGCTCGGCATCATCTACCCGCCGCGACGCCACGCTCCGAGTGGATGTCACAGAGTCAAGGGAGTCTAACGGAGATGACATGCTCTGCCTGGGCACACGGGGAAAATAGATGAACTATTTCAGGCATCATGATCAGATAATCATTTTTTCTCCGAACAACGTTTGTACTCCCGACACTCTCCTCGCAAGCACCCCATCCCCCACAACCGGCGCACGCCGTCCTCGCCGAAGAGGGTGTGCGACTCTGCATTCTCTGAGGACCGTCCGTCCCAACACTTGGGACCCCTTTCAGTCGCCAATCTCATACCATAGGAAATGTGACCGCGAAGGTTTTTGATTTGGCAACCCTCCCCGTCCCTTTTCTCGACTCGCGTGTGCACTGCTTTGGCTCGTGTGACGACGGGATCTCCCACCGTTTCGTGCGCACCACGATTGCAATTGCGACTCTGCTTGGTCGTTATTCCCGCTCCGGTTGTAAAACGTCGAGACGCCCAGATGCATCCTGAAAGATCATCAGGGTCCAGCGTCCTTTGGGGATGGCGGCGGGAAGAGCGCCTCGACGTCGCCACCATGTATGTCATCAATCGGGGGACCGTGTCTCCGTTGGCTCGCCCGCGGCTTCGAAGCCGGCCGGGCCCCCAGTGGATGACAGAATCCGTGGGTCCACACACGCGGCTTTTTTTTTTTTTGTCGGAGCTGAATGTCGGTGCTCTGGTGCGGGAGCCGCCCGCAATGGAGGGTGGCGCTGATTCATGTTGATGGGATTTTCGTCTTCCGATACGACCGCAACGGTGCCATGGACAAACGGGCGGCGAACGGCTGAGTCGAACAGATTCCTGTCCCCAAACGTAACCTTGGCGGCGCGCGTACCACCTGCCGTTCCACTGCCTTGGCCCCGAGTATAACATTGGCACGGCTTGAATCTGGTAGAGGGAAACGGGAAGATGCATGACAATGACCAATTTCCGCCGCAGGGATGCTACTTTGGGTCGTGCAATACATGCGGTACCTCCTGAGACCGACTCGGCAACAGTTAAAAAAAAACCTTGTAAAATGATCTGGAAAATGGGCCGAACGGGTTCATGATATGGCATTGTTGTTCTCATCAAAACTCCGGCTATCTTGGTTCGGGGACAACGCAACTCAAATGCAAATAATAGACCTGCACGACCCTTTCGCCGTAGATGCCCAACCTGAAAAACCGAGACAAAAAATAGGTTTCTTCCTTGCCGACTTGTCGCCGTGTTCCAGTGTACACCCTGTATCTTGGCCGCAAGGTCTCATTCATTATACCCATTGCTGGGCGTTCCGCACACCAACTCAATTGGCGTAGGACCTTAATCCCTCTGAATGGACGGCATCGGTTGGCCGTTTGGGGGGCCAGTGGGAGGCAAAGAGCAAGCTCCGCACTCCAGTCGGACCGCTCCCCCTTTCCGTCTGTGACGAGTGATACTCGTTTCACCGGCTTCTAGATGGCGACCCAGATAAGCATGATCACGACGTCCATGCCCTTGCCCTCGCCGCCGTCGTACTTGTAGGACCACATGCCGTCCTTCTTCTCGTCCCAGTAGGCGCCGGTGGCGGAGTGCATACCGCGGCGGCCGACATGGGGCTTGCCGTCGGTGGCGGTCGCGGGGTCGGCGCTCGTGGAGACGGAGGGCTCCTCGGTGGAGGCGGAAGTTCCCTTGGACTTGTTCAGGGAAGAGGTCGGCACGAGGTGCTGGACGATGGTCGAATTGCAAGCGAACTTGTAGGCGGGAGCAGAGCCGCCCTGGGGCGTGGACTCAGAGATGACCGCCTTCAGGACCGAGGACTATTGGGTCGCAAAGGTTAGTTTACGACAACCTTGCGACTGGCGAAGGGAGGAGACGTACGATGATCTGCGAGTTCCATGCCTCGGTCTTGGCGTGGTCGTAGAACTCGGCAGAGCCGATCGCTGATTGACAAGCCTGGTGAAAGGTGCCATGTTAGTCGTTGCTGCCTTGAATACGTCGTCGCGATCTCTCTCGCGGGATCGCATGGTCAGGTGCTTACGTCGGTAGCGATCTGCTTGAGGCGGTTGAAGGCCACGGGCTATTGAGCAAGAGTTAATGACTGAAACACGGATGGTAGAGCGGCTTTAGCGCGGGGCAAGTGTCATACGGGAGTGGCTGTTGTAGGGGCAGCAGCAGACATTGTGAAGGCCGGATGTTTTGTTTAGGGGTAGGTCAACGGTCGGTGTTTGCCAAGTCAAAATATCGACAATTGAGGCCTGCTGATCATAAAATCGGGTTGTGCGCGTGGAATTGGAAGGCGCGGTGGTGGCAGATGTGGTAATGTGAGGGTCTCGGTGGTGTGTTGACTGGTGAGAATCAAATGTGGTGTTGACAGATCGGGACAAGACGAGAGAGATGAGGCACCTCCACAAAAAGTTACCGATGTTGTGATGCCAGCCCGATTTGGGCGCCTCGCGTCGCAACACGGGGCCATGCTCCAGCCAGGTGCGCGGGGCAATGATATCACGTGATCTAGTGTTTGCGCCTACGGGAAAGCCACAGTTGTGTAAGCATGCCGATGTTTCTTATGTGGCGCAGCCTCCCCTGGTGTGGCTTATCCAATCACATCACGATCAAAAGGCACGTGTGCCTCGTTGCAGGAGTTCGCAAGCAAGCGACATGGGCTGCAGCTGTGGCTGGTGGGGAGCTCCTGTCGTGCAGGCCTAGCGTCACAAGTTTCTCTGCAATGGTGCCTTTTGCTGGTAGGCTTTTGAGGGGCTGGCGGCCGAATCGTCTGTGGTCGGTGTCGTATCGAACAAGCTTTCAAGCGGGTTTCTCTCGGTTCCAGATCCTCGTGTCTTTACTCCTCCTTGCTCTTTTCCCTCTCGTCGCACTCTTTTCCCTAATCTATCCTCGACAGGCTTCCTGATCGTTCAGACCTAAAAATAAGAAGAAGCAATTGACGCCGTCAACTCTTCACCTCCCTCTTCCCTTTTGCGGTAACCGTTGTGGTCAATCGCCCTGCCCGACACGAGTCCGAGCTCTCGAACGACGCTAGACAGCATTCCCGATCCATTGTCTACCTCGACGGTCTTGGTTCTCTCTGGCTGTTTGAAAAAAAGTTACTAGATTTCCTTCTAGGCGGACAGGCCGAGATCCTCCCCCCGCTGGCCACTGGGCCAATATTATACCAAGTCACCCCCGAATCTTGTTTCTCGCATTAGCGAAACCGTCGTAAATAACAACAAAAAACCGCCGTCTCGATAACGACGATTCGCGAACGAGAGCCTCTATTGCCATTGGGCGGAGCAATATACTCGTAAACATAACAGTTCAGGAAGAACCAGCAAATAGCCAACATGTCTAGCCAGCCTCTCCTCCAAACCGCTCCAGGTATGTCCAGCTTCTCCCATTTGACCCCTCACCCGCCCCATCTCTTTTCAACTTTCTCGCTCCTCCCACTCGGAGAAGACCCTGTACCCCGAGGAACGCGCAGAGGCTAACGGTCCACGAACTCGCAGGCAAGCGCATCGCCCTGCCGACGCGCGTCGAGCCCAAGGTCTTCTTCGCCAACGAACGCACCTTCCTCTCGTGGCTTAACTTCACCGTCATTCTCGGCGCCCTCGCCATCGGCATGTTGAACTTCGGCGACCGCCCCGCCTTCATCAGCGCCTTCCTCTTCACCGGCGTCGCCATGCTCACCATGATCTACGCCCTCGCGACGTATCACTGGCGCGCCAAATCGATCCGCGTCCGCGGCCAGGCCGGCTTCGACGACCGCTTTGGCCCCACCTTCCTGGCCATTATTCTGCTGCTGGCCGTCGTCGTCAACTTTGTCCTGCGCATAACATATTCGTCCAAGGAGGGAAAGCACTGAAGCGGCTGTTCCGCGGAGAAAGATCGATCGGGGAGGGCGGGCAAAGAGGTGTATAGGGAATGGCAGTCGTTGCGCGCAAGCTTGGATAAGGTTGTTGGAGCCGCATCGAAGACTTGTCCTGATATGCTGAAGGGGTGGATGTTGGAGGAGTGCCACTCTGGGCGTCAACAAGTGGCCATGTCTGATTTGGAGATCCCCATATCTTGTACGAGCGGATCTAACCAGAGGCTGGTGTCGAGGGTGTACGTAGATGGACAGGTGAAGCGCATGCATTGTAATCATGGAGTATTGGCCACCGGAAAGATTGCATCAGTCCGTATACCAAGGCTGCCTGTGTATAGCGAAATCAATTTTTGTCATGTCGACTATTTCCCGCCCTGTTGGGTATCAACCGTGAAAACCTCTACCCGTAACGCCTTTTGATATAACCTGCTTAAGCCATCACTCTAAAGCAGCGGTTCCGGCGTGGCCATCTATCTTCCCGGCTTGCTCGAAGCCTGGCATGCCGGCCTCCTTTGAAATGCCTGCTATTGCATTCCGCCCTCCTGGGCCTTCGTTGTTTTTTCACGGCGTGGCAGAGGTCATCGGAGCATCCGGCGGCTCGTTCGTCTGAGTGGTAACGTCGTCCTTAGCCTTCAACTCCGGAATGGGCACGAGAGAGAGAAAAATGCTTAGCGACTTGATCGCACGCTTAACCGTCTGGGGCAGAACAGCCTTCTCGAAGCGGCTCTCCATGACCTCGAAACCGTCGTCTGAGCCTTCCTCAGCCTCCCCCCCGCCAGGACCACCGCCCAGCATGGTCTCCTCCACGATATCAGCCTTCGGCGGCAGCTCATACAACTGATTGTACTGGTACCACCGACCGCCCTCGCCCTCCTCCGCGACGATTCGTTTCACAAGTTCCGCTATGGTGATCATTTTGACCACCTCGCTCGGCCGCGCGTGAAGAAGCACGGCGCGCTTCCTCGGATCACCGTCGTCTTTGCGCAGGTGTCTCAGGAGCCAGCTCACACGCTTCTGGATCTTGGTCGAGGAGATGGTGAAGGCGGGCAGGATGTCGTACTTGGACCTGAGCTCGGCGAGGAGGGCGTCGTGCGAGGGGAGAGGGGTCGTCGGGCCGTTCAGGGTCGCTTTGCTCCTTTTGAGTTCGGCGGACTCGGCCGTTGCAGAAGATTTTCTCTTCTTGTTGCCCTCAGGCTGCTGGGTCGCGGAAGGTTCAGCCATGGTCTGCGTCGCAAGGGCCTAGAACCATGGCAGAGCCGTTGCTGCTCAATGAGTCGAGGTGGTTTGTCGCGCGCGGGCTGGTTTGGTGCTGGGATTGGATGTGCAAGATCAGTGTAGGATTTCTGCTGATGAAAATGTGCGGCAAAAGTCTGGTTCTCTCCGATATCTTATCGGATAAGAAGCTCGGATCACAACTGCATCTTCGGAGCCGGTAATCGGCTTGGGCGGAGTGCGGCTTAACAGTCCCAGCCTCAGAGTAACGCCACCTGGAGTGTTTCTCTTGGCCTGCTGCTTTGTTGTCAGCAATTGTGACTTGATTTAATTGGAAGGACAAGGCCCAGCCCAATGCTAATCTGAATTGTACCCCGAAGTGTCCAAAAGTCTGCTAAATGTAAAGTAAACCTTTCAAAGTATGAGTCACGTGATCTACGAGGTGGCCAGTCCCTTGAGCGCGGTGGCGGCCTCATCCTGAGTCGGACACGAGCTGCTCGTGACGCCGGACCTGGACTAGCGCCTCGCGGAAGCTGGAAAGGTCCACTAGACAGGCCGCCTATGCACCGATGGGCCGTGGCTTTCGACTTCACATGTTTGACGTGGCCCGTGCGGCGGTCCGCCCGACTCGTCCTCCAAAAACGCCATTTTTGTGATTTGCGGGACGTTGGTGCGGGCGATGCTGTTTGCAGGTTCCCACCAGCCTGACGAACCGACATCGAGATGATCAAAATGGGTACGCCCAGGATACGTCTGTGCTCCGTGGAAGTTGGGGGTTGAGGGCAAAAGGGTCATCGCTTCGATGGAATAAGAAACCACAAAGGCCCGCTGGGGTACACTGAGAACTGGATCATAGACAAGCTAACATCTCGTCATCCAGCAGCTTCAAAGAGGATACGAGGTGGTTCTCCCCAAGATTTCCAAGCTTCCGAGATGCAGCATGCTGGTCAAGGTGCAGGACCTGCAGTCGCAACCCGTTTCGCCCAGAGAGCGCAGCTCGGCTGCTGGGATACGGCCTGAAGGGATGTCGAAGGTGCCGTTCAAGGCAGGGATTCGCAGACATTAGCTAGGTACTTGTGCCGCTATAATCTTGGCCGCTGAGCTGGGGCGATTCGGCATCATTCCCGCTGAGCGTTGCGGCACGACAGCGAAAGTGGTTCGGCACACGTCGTAGACCCGGGCGCAAAAGTGTGGATGGAAATTTGAGATCCTGGTACCGTGTTAGCAGTGCTCAGGTCTGCTCAGGTCTGAAACCAGAAAGGGCTAAAATCGAACTGGGCAAGTCGGGTGGCGTGGCGGACCACAAGCGGCCCATCCATGTACTTCTGCATGTCGCATCCACCCATCCTCGTGCGAGGTCGCAGGGCTTCGTTATGGAAGAAGGGGGGATTGAGTTGAGCGATCTCAGGCTCTCTCTCAGCGAATGAACAGTAATTAACGCATGTGGTGGTGCACCAAGGGTTCAGCTGTGAGGCATAAAAGAAAGTGAGGGAGAAAAGAATGGAAGGAGAAGAAACACACGGATGCATGGCTTTTCCTTGCTTCTCAGGGTCCAGCTTCCATGTCGTCCCACGTCCACTTGTCGCGGCGCCGGCGTCGGGGGCTGCTTGGGAAACTTTAGATCTTTGGTGGTTCGTATGCATTTGAAAGTCGGGGTAGTCAGGTCTTCGTGGCCACTCGGCGCAGCTTTCTAGCCCAGCCGGAATGGCGAACCATCGGCCCAGACGAATGGGGTGAGAGGCTACCGTCAGGTACGTGGAGAAGTAGGCGCGGCGACGTGTGCAACAACAGCTGCCACTAACAAACGAAGTGTATTATTATTGTTTGTTATTGTTGTTGAATGTTTGCATTCGTCAGAGGAAAAGTTGGTGGCCTCCCCAATATTGGCACGATGTGCGCCAGCCAGCGCCATGCCTGGAGTGCCTCATGGTGTTGGTCAATAAACATGAATGGAATTGACGACCGGTTCGAGCGCTCGGGCATCTTCGGTAGTAATGTCCAACCTGCCCTAGGTCTAGGTGGCGATGGGAGGAACTTGACGCCCAGCCATACTATGCTAGAGTCATGGAAGGCATCCGGCAGATAGCAGACAGGCGGCGGGCGCACTGGTGGTTTTAGTGTTGGAGAAGCAGTAGTCCCCGACTCAGTGGGCCCGTCAACATTCCCACGCCTCTAGGTACTTTTTGGCTCGTGCGGCATACGCCCCAAGCAAGGTAGAGAGGGAAGTACCGCAGGCCAAAAACAAGTCCAAGTTCTCACACACCACGAGCTTTCCCCGTCTTCTGGTACTAAGAAACCTTAGCATGTGTGTCTGTAGGCGGATTTGAATAAGACACTTGTTGAAACCTATACAAACAAAACACGACAGTCAGTGAAGTTCGATCGACTCAGACGTGCCGTTGATTGCAGGAGAGACGATCGTATCCTCTCGTCTGCCAGGGGATATTTTCCGTTTCCTTTCCACCTCGCTCTTTCTCACTCAGGTTTCTCTCATACCGACCGACTCCTTGATCATCAGCAAAAAGGGGGATCCCTTTTAATAAGCATCCACAGCAGCTGTGCCGTTACCTTGGTCCTTGTGCGCGCCCACCAGCAACGCTCTATCAGTCCCGTTCTATTTTCGGGCCGGCGATAAAACACGCAGTGCAGCGTCGCTAGAGAAGCCGGCTGTGAGTTGCGACAGACAGAGGCCCCCGTCCGTCTCATCGTCCCATCAGATACGGATACACGCAATATTCCGGGTTCTGGAAGACAGGGCCGAACACAGACATAATCGGACACGGGAGTTGGAAGGAACAGGCGTCCCATCTCCAGACACTCTTGCACAGTCAAACAGCGCGCCGCACCGCACCAGTCCGACCATCGTCTCTCACGCAGCATATCGAGTTCAGGTCCGGTGCGCTGCCGCTGCCGCTGCTGCTGCCGCTGCCTGTCCCCCATACTCGTCTGCGTCAAGCACGACGTGAACACCACCACTGTCAACATCACCACAGACTCGGAATCTCACCAGCGTGCCAGCTCACGGACGCCATCTTGCTCGCCGAGCTGAGTGAGAGAAAGTGCCGAGCCCCAGTCCTGACTCTCATCTGCATCCCTTTTCTGACGGCCGAACCGTCCGGGTGTCATTTAGGTTGGCCGTGTCAAACATCGGGTCTACCTCCTTTGCTCCTGTCCTATCCCGTCGTATTACCCTCCACCCCTGCCCTCTCCTGCCTGCCTGTCTGCCTGCCCTGCACGCACCTCCTTCCTTGGGTTCCCTCGCCTTCTTTCCCTGGAAGCCGGTGTCTGTCCTCTGGGTCAGACCAAACAAGCGCGTTCCCTCGTTCCCTCCTTCTTTGGCCGTCGCAGCCAATCAACGTCGCGTCTGGGGGGCACAATCCTTATCCACACCATCCACGTCTCACACCCTTTTCGCAATTTTTATGCCCCCCCCTTGCATTCAATACACAAATTGCCCTTTCCTAGTCAGTCGGTCCCTCGCATCATCGCCAGCAACCAAAGCACAAGCACAGGCACAAGCACAATCGCGCCAGAGCACCCACCTCAGCTTCATTGCATCCACAATCCATAATCCACACTCCACGGCCCATCCATCCACCTATCCAGCAGCTCCTTCTCCTATTGCTCTGCCTGCGCCGCCCGCCAACGCGTGTACCGCCTCTCCGCTGCACCAACAACAATCAGCAACAACAGAACCACTCGCCAGAGCCAAAACCTGGCACACAGAACGCAACATCGCCCAGCGTCCCAGTCCACCTTCTTGGCTGTTCTTGCTACCTTGTCTCAGGCCCACCCGCACTCGCAATCACCACCCCAGGGGCCAATTTCCCACCAAACTCGCCCACGTCGCCCGCCTGAAGGAAGCTTCCCCCGACAGCTCGACAGTTTATTCTCACTCTTCCGCCATCATTCCCATCTCTGACAACTCATCCTCCTCACAAACAACCTCCTCTCTCCCCCAAACCCGCACCAAAACCACTTGTCCACACGACTTAGAGAGCAATCCACGGCGTCGCTCTATTTCATTTTGCTCGCCCGTCTCTCTTCGCGCATTCATTTTCGCTCCGTTTTCTTGCGCCAAATCGAGACTTTCGTTAGTTCTCGGTTTATCTGCGTCGCTGTCTTCGCTGCGCGACCCGTCGCAATCCCATCCCTTTGACGCCGAATCGCCTTCGGCCTCCGGTCCTCTCCTCTCTCTCGCTTTGGCCTTTCCAGAGGGGGACGCCCGACCACATCATCGCGCGCACTCGCCCCCCCCTGCCACCCTTTTTCGGGCTCCATCACCCCGAGGACCAATCAACGCGCCGCACACCCGCCGCCTCGTCCTCGCCCACGCCCACAGCAGCCACACGCCTACACCCGACCTGTCTGGGGAATCCACTGTTTACGTCAGCCCCCATTGCAGCTCACCTCAGCATATCCCCGTTGCACCTCAGCATTCCGCGTCCTTCCGGCTCCTGTCCACGCCACGGCGATTGCCTGGCCCGTCCGCCACTGCCACATTGCATCCTCATCAGGCTGTCGTTGCCTTGCGCTTCGCCTCACCTCACGTCGCATAAAGTCGTCAGGCCGCCCGTCCTGCGACCTTTCATCTCATCGCCTCCCTTCACATCGCGTTCATGTTCCGCTTCTGGGGTTCAGAGCGGGGAAGCGAAACGACTGTTAGTCTCAGCCAACCAATGCCGTCATTCGCACAAAAGCACCAGTTCATCCTGCCGCATCCACCTGTACCAACGGCATCACTGTCAAGTCAGATCAGCCCTCAAAAAAGGCGTCTGTCCGGCATTGATGATTCACCTTCACCAGATGTTCCACTCACCGCTAGTGAGCAGCCCTTGAAGCGGGCCAAGCTAGAGAGCAGCAGTCCAACCGTTGCTGACATCCCTCCCTGCGATGCCGCAGTAGACGCACTTGCAACTGCGCCCACGCGTCCTGCTGCTGCTCCTTCTGCTGCTTCTGCTGCTCCCGCAGTGACTAACGACATCGAAGGCGCGCGCGACGCGATTCAGTACCAGTTTGGTCTGGAGATTTTGCTTAAGCATAATGAGCTGAGGCTAATCAACCAAGAGCTGGCGAAATGCCAGGTCGCCCTGGAGCAACTCCGCCGCTGTCATCTCATTCCTTACCCTACAGTCTGTCCCACCCCGGCGCAGATGCTGGATATCAGCAACGGAAAAGGCCCAGCTTTGCAAAACCGCCCGGGAGAGCCTATCCCCCAATGGGCTCCGCCTTTTGGAGTCGTCGATGGTCCTTACGCTCGACATTATGCCAAGTGGCTCATCCCCGATCCCAAGTTTGATGGCATGCAGCCTGAGTGGTATCCCGTGCTTGAAACTGCCCGTAGCAGAAACTCCGTGGAGGGAAGGACGACGAGGAATAGCATGTCTGACCTCGCCGGTGCGAACAAGAGCCGCCCGGCCCGGGGTCTCGGTGGCCAAAAGCTGCAGTCTCTGTCCAGTGGCTACCCCCAGCCCAAGGAGAAGGCTGGACCTTGTGTTCTGAAGCGCTCCGACGGGCAGACTGTGAAGCTGGTCTGCTTGGACTGCAACCGAGAGAACTTCAGCAGCACTCAGGGCTTCATCAACCACTGCCGCATCGCCCACAGGCGAGACTTCAAGAGCCACGAAGAGGCGGCTGTCCATTGCGGCCATCCCATCGAGGTAAACGAAGGTGGCGGCATCGTTGGGGAGGAAAAGGTGCCTGCTCCGTCGACCGCTGTCGCGTCTGGCCTGGTCCACCCGTTCGCTCAGACCGATATGTCTACCCAGCAGGCGTATGTTGCTTTGCGTTCTAGGATCGCAGACTCCCTCAAAATGTATCGTGAAGGCAAGCTGCCTGGCGTTACAAGCATTCCCAGCGGCCCTTCGAAGGCTGAGCCCGCGAAACCCGTTGCGCAGAATGCAGGGAACTTCGTCGCTTCGGCCGACACTCCCTTCCTTTCACGACTTATGCAGAGCAGAAATTTCAACGGCAACCTCAGTGAAATTGTCAGCGATGCCAAGGAGAAGATGTCGATGGAGGACCTCACGTCGCCTGGAGAGGATTCGGAAGAGACCGAAACCGGACCCGGCAGTCCTCAGAGCACTGCTGCTCCGGCTGCTCGTGTCCCTGCTACCGCCATGCGCATGCCAGCGAGAGCACCGGTGTCGCCTGTCGTTCTGGCACCTTCGACGAGACCAGCAAGCAGCAAGGGCAGGTCGTCTCATACGGGCTTCGCCTCGCCGCCCATGAGCAGCCCTGACAAGGAAGATGGACACAGGATGATGATGCTTCGTGATGAAGATGTTGACATGGATGTCGACCTCAGCCCGAACACCATGGTCAGCAACAATGCGCCCTCGCTGGTAAGCGATGACGGCGAGTATGACGATTCAGACGACGGGTCGTCCGAGTCTGGCGGTAGCGATCGGATGGACGCGGAGTCAGTGTCTGATGTTGCCGAGATTACCCTCGATGAGGACCATGATGGACGACCTCTCGCCCACCACCGAGAACCCAGCGGCGTCGGCTCCGGCGCTGGTATGCGCCTCAAGAAAGATGAGAACAAGCACGTCACCTTCGTTAGTTCTGTCCACGACAGCGCGAAGCGAGCCCGAAAAGTTTAGGGTGTTTCCGGTACTTTTTACGAGTCCGGCGATGCTCTTCTGTTTCTGCACGGAGACTTTTTTTTCGAGGCAACTCCCAACTTGCCGTCACCCCCCTTTGGATTCCCTGCTTTCTTCGGCGAGCAAGACTTTTTTGCGCATACATACTCTTTTTAGTTGACGAAGTGCTTCTTCTCTCTCCTATTATCTTTATTCATCCGATTCTGCGCAACGAGGGGTCATTTGGGACAGGCAAAAAAGCAGGCTGCGGTGACGTTTGTGGCCGGAGATGATAACGTCACTTGTTAGAGATATGAACCGGGCGTCACGGTTGTTGGGAAGCGTCTGTTTTTTCTTGCGCATTTACTTTTTTTGCTTGTAGACCTTATACTGTTACAACTTCACTGCCTTGAACCAACGCGCTCCTGGAGGTGGAAGACTGGTTCGGGGAAAACTCGAAACGAGGGAGACGGTCCTCCGAGGAGGGATACAACGCTTACGAGCCGGCTGTAGGATTCAAGGACATTCGTGTTGTATCATAGCGATTGGAGAAGTAGGCTTGATGATGGAAAACATGACATGAATGTGCTCACGTTGAGCGACCAGTTTCTACCGTCCGACCGACTAAATTACACGTGACCAGGCCGTGAACATATCTTATCCCCGAAGTAGAGCAATCTTTGGTGCTGACGCTTTGCGGCCTTGGCCGACATCCCACATCCCTGAAATGCGCGCCCCAGCAGCTTGATGACGATCACCGAGGAATGGGTACTCTCCACCGACTTCAAACCGACAATACACCCGCACATTGCGCCGAGAGTATGTTTTGGTCCGGGTATTTCCCGCAGGTTTAGAGTTCATGGGATTGAGGTTGGTTGTTCTGCCTTACCCGCGGCGCGCGGCTTGGGCCAATTTGTCTCTGACGACGAATATCATAAAAGCGAGACAAAAGGCACATGCAGGACGTTCCCTGCTGCTGATGTAACCGATTCAGGTTGCAATTTGTAGTGCACATGCGTCGTTTGGGGGAATGCATGAGCTAGAGCTGCTATGCAGCAGACTCGAATGT